>JAQGBX010001634.1:0-23786 GCA_034698745.1 Megaphyllum sjaelandicum | reverse complement strand
CCCCTACACGAACTATGAACGTGAGCGCCGACCAGTCGCGTTAAAAGTTAAGATTCTGGGGACGCTGATTCGAACGATTTCGAGTAGAAAATTCAAAAGATTTCAAAAATCAACGATTACTTTTGGCTAACGTACATGTACATGTGGACTGAAATCGAAACGAAATTTTGCTCTCGTTGGCTTGAAGATTGCCAGCTTTTCTGGTGGAGTGTCACGGTTTAGTATTCGTAATCGCGACACTTTCTTTCGTGTCCAGTACGCGCAGTTACTTCGAATTTAAAACGTACCCTCGTACTTATTTTTTTTAATCTAAAGTAACTTTCGCGTCCATCGCGTGCAGTTCCTTTGCAATTCAGTACGTGTTGTACTTGTTTTTTTTCCAATCCCAAAGTAAACGTATCGTTGTACTTTTTTATCGAAATCCGGTTCGAAAAATAAGGATGCCAGTTTTCTAGGAAGAGTGTCGCTCATCAACGCGTCGAATCGCGACACATTCTTGACTTTCTGCCTCATTACCTTATTTGAAAATGTACTAACCGGATTCGAAACTACGGGTCCTTATTTTCTTGGCTGGAGTGTCGCTCGTTAGCACGTCGAATCACGACACATTCCCAGCTTTCGCGTATGCATTACGCGTACTTTGATTTTCAAAGTACTGTACGAAGATACGAAAGATACGAAGTGCTGGTTTTCTTAACGGAGTGTCGCTGATGGGTACGTCGATTCGAGACACATTCGCGGCAAAGGCTTACCGGTTGCGAGCCGACGGCAGCGCCATCTGCACATCGGTTCCCCTTTCCCAGACACAGTGTCGTCCTTGAGTTGATGTGGGATACTGCATGGCTCACCATGCCTGCCTTCCCAAGCATCGAGTCAGTGTTGAGAGAACCATGAAGACTGGCAGACGGAGAGTACTTGGCGTCCCGAGCTACTAGATTATGGAGGTAGTCGTCGTAGCGTCGCTGCTGCTGCACTCCTTCTCCGATTGCGTTGACTTCACGAAGCAGGCATGGGACATAGGATAATTTCAACCGCTCACCACGATGTCAAAATGCAGCAGCAGGTAAATATTCAACCTAGAAATTTGTTACCTTCCATGCGCTTCCCTACCCTACCCTGCCCTTCACTTTCGGTTTTTAAACGGGGCCTGGGGTGGGACTTACGAAGCACCCAACCGAACACTGAGCAGGATTTGCCTTTATTATTTTTGTCAGACGTTATTTGTTTTATCTTCTTTAATTTTCTAAGATAAATTCGGCTTTTTTGGGGGGTTTTTTCCGGCTACACTACCCTGCCCTTCACTTTCGGGAGTCGGACTTACGACGCACCCAACCGAACACCGAGCAGCCAGGGTTTTATTATATTTTTATCAGACCTTAATTTTTTTTTGTCTCCCGGTTCTTATTTTCTGAGATGATTTCGGGTTTTTTTTCGGAAATGGAAAAAAAAAACGATCCGTGTGCGGGTTTGTCGGAACTTGCATCGGAATTCCAAACTTAGTCATATCCTGAAAATTTGGGAGAAGGTCACCAGATTAGGCCTAATTACGAAATAGTTCAGTTTTTCAAAAATCTGCGATTGAAACACGAACTGGTTCTCCTCGATTATTACGACGATCCGGAAAAAGTGTCAGGGAAGAAGTTGGGTTTCGCCGAGTACGATATATTGCGGGAACGAGACGTGAAATGCGCTGCTCTGCACGTCTTTTTCCACGAAATTTCGAAACGAAAAAAGAAATTGCCGTTTTCGCTTCGTAACGCGGCCGCTAGATGGCGCTGGCTCCCTGTGCTCACAGTATATAGGCTCTCTAGTGCTCTCTAGTCCAAACTGCTGTTTTTGCTTTCGGTTTTTCCCCTCATACTACCATTCGAGCCAAGCGGTTGGATGCAGCTTCGGTTATTGCGCCAAGGAACCCTGAAAGTTGCAGTCGTTGCTTGCTTGCGAGCCCACTATCTGGATGTCTGACGGTCGATCGGAATTGCGACTGCTTCTTCCATCCTATTGGCTGGACGGGGAATGACGCTGCCGTTATCGGATCGAGTCTGCGTAGTACAGAACCGTACACCCCAACCCCCCCCCCCTTTCCTCCTCACCAGTTTCCCTCTGCTGGTCCACTTGTTGCCCTTTGTTCGAGAAATGGGGGGAAGACACGTGAACTTTACTTGGCGGGGCCCAGCTGCGATGATGGTCAAAATGTGGTGGATTTTTGAAAAAATAGGGAACTCGGACAAAATAGACACGCAGTATGGGTTTGGGACATGAGTCCCCGCTGCGGTTCAATCCTGAACCTCTTTGACACGGTGCTTTATATGAGCTTGCGTGAAACTCAGGGTGGCCACAGGTCAGGGAAGTCAGGGAAATTTGTGAGTGGTCAGGGAAGTTTTTTTTCCAAATGAAAGCAAAATGCACTCCTTGCACTCAGGCTGCTAGCAATTCCAACCCCAATTCTCTTCAGCTAGACTTTTAACAAAATCTAGTATTTTGCCAAGCTTCTCATTGCAATTGTTATTTTATTTTTCATTATGACAAAAAAATTGACATGCATTAACGAGTAAGTTTTGGTCAGGGAATTTTGGATTTTAGTCAGGGAAATTGAAAACGAAAATTTTGTGGCCACCATGGGCCTGCTCGTAGCCGCCAAAGGCGCCCTGGTGCCTGTGAGAGCACCCTTAACATTCTTATTTTTTTTGTTGGTTTAGATGTCCCTACCAAGTACAAAGAGGAAACGGGCAGTGTTGTCAAACCTGCCCAACAAAAGTGGTACACATGTACTTGTAATGTGATAACTTAACTTAGAATACTTAATTGACTTGTTAATTTCTATTTGTTGGAATTTCAACCTCCCTCATGTGAACTTTTCAGCTATGTCAACCACCTCTGGTCCCAATTAGTTGACATAAGAGAGGTTCTACTGTACTTAATTTGTCTTCATTTGATCCATAATGGCCTATTCACATTGTCCAAATCCGTACCGCATTGACGACTCGTGCCTTGCGGATCTTCTTAAGCGTGACGTCACGCCGCACGTAAAAATACACGTACCGGTTAGCCTTTAACGTTTTTTTTTATTGTATTTACATTCCCTAGAATGACGATTAAAATTGACCAGGCGGGTAAGGTTGCAATGATGAACTTTAACTGGTACGGATGTGACTGCAAATGTCGCATAAACGTCACTTCGCCCGTTTACTGTCATGTGCACATGAGTGGCCAAGCACGTGGCGTAATTACGGTACGGATTTGGTCGAGGTGAATAGGGCGTTACTTAACTAGGAATTTAGGACGGGTTTCGTCGGCGTGGACACAATCTTACCGAAACATGTTTAGACCATGCACATATAAATTGACATGTTTTCAGAAAATCAGAGGTTCAAAACCAAAAAGACTTTTGCCAGATGTATTTCCCGAACGAATCTTTGCGAAACATTTGAAGAAATTGGTACAGACGCATCCCGGTGGGAAAATATGAAATTAGACTTTACGTCACAATATCTTTTAACAAAAATGTAAGAGCTTAATCCGTTTTTAAAATATGGTTTCACTTGTCTCCAAATTTTTTTTTAAAAAAATGGATCTGCGGTGACTAATGGTTGACCAATGTCCTAAATATAGGCAACCGTCCCATCACTGCGTTTTGTGGATTATGCCCATTATTATGAGTACAATTGGGGTCAGTTATCTACGATAACGTGGGGACTCCTCCCATGGGATTATCATTCGCACCTGGTCTAACGGTGGAGATAACCTGGAATGTCTTCATTTAGACCCTTCATTACCGCCATGTTTACACAAAATTATCCAGTGGGGTCTAGTTTCAAAGCAAAAAGTTTCTGAAACATTCAAGGAACAAAAACTTGGGCTTTCATTCGGGTCCTGTCTTCCTATTTTGTTCACCACAATGATTCCGATAAATGTTCAACAGCAGAACCATGTTTTCCTAGAGCCTAATTTTGTTTGAATTTTCAGAAAATTTATTTGTGTGCATGTAATGGTGGTGAAAACACGAAACAAGTAATCATGGACTTAGGTAGTTAGGACCGTCTTCCTTTCCCATCCCGTCCTATCCCTTCCTATCAAATTGAAATATTGAGGTATTGAGAAGGTATTGAAGTAATGAGGTAGTATTGAGGTAATGAGGTAGTATTGAAGTAATGAGGTAGTATTGAGGTAATGAGGTAGTTGAGGTATTGAAGTATTGAAGTGGGGAATGAGTTCCGTTAAGTTGGTAGCGCTCCCTAACGGGGGGTCCGTCACAAAGGACTAAGCTACAATAATCCAATCCAAGCATATGGGGTATTGCTGGCAGTGGTGCCTACTCAAATATTCCGCATTCCTGCATATTAATAATGCGAGTCTTGGTCTAGTCAAGAGTAAAGGATGACTTCCATTTGCACACACGGTTAGGAATATGCATGAAGGAAGCTTGCAAATTCCATGAAATTATAAATTTCTCGTCGCATATATTATTCAGCACATTCTGCACAGTACCTTCTTTGTTTGGCGTGGTATTTCCGGTTGTTCTGGGAGGTCAAAAGATGGATGTTTCTTGTAAGTGCCTTTATTTCATTTTCTTGTATAGCGAACAGGTATAGGCCTCAGGATTACCTTTCATTATGTCTAAATTAATAATGGTTGTTAGCTCCCCCAATAAGAGCCTTATGACGTGAATGCCCACCCCTGGATTGTCCTACTTTACACCCCTAAAGGCTGCTGGGCTGCAAGCATTGCTTTTTCAACGTTTCCCCAAGATCTTCTTTTATTTGTAATTCTTCACAAATAAAAAAATAATTCAGCGAAAAACAGGAGAATATAACTAAAGACACGAATATGCCAATTGAAAAGATTCAGAGATTTCATGGTTGCTTTTTAAGGACAAAAGAAGACCTTTAAAGATTTTTGTTCATTTATTTTTTAAGAATTTGTTGACAAATTATGAAATTTTTGAAGAACTTTCTGACGTGCAAAACCTGAAAAAATTAACACGTAGTTCCTATTCAGCAGCAAAATATAAAACAAAACAAGACCCTGAAAGATTTTTATTCGTTGTTTTTTTAAAATTTTGTTAACAAATTATGAAAGTTTTGCAGAACTTTATGACGTGTTATACCTGAAAAAATCATATACATGTACATGTAATTCCTATTCAGTGGCATAAAACAAACAGCGCCATTATGTGTATGTTACAGAACATAACAGGAAATAGTCGGAAAATATGTCATTACACCAGTATATAATTTAAAATTTCTCAGAACATAACATTTTCTGAACAAAAAAAAAAGAATTTGTTGAAGGTTAAACTTAGTCTCGCAAAATGTGCCACTGATTTGAACATGACTTTACAAGTCCTAAACTGTATAATTTATAACATTATAATCTAGTTTATTGATTTATACAATTTTACAATGACATCTATCGCAAAATTAAGCACAATGTCTCAGAAGAAATAGGAAAGTTTGACACTTATTTCTATTTTCATGTGAAATAAACGGAAAAACATATTTTGGATCCTTTTTTCTTGGTACATCACATGTGATGCTCTTATCTTTTAGATGCATATATATCATAGGGCTTCAGTCCATGCTTATCTTCTGACTGCAGAGATTATAATGGACTTCCTATACCGCAGCCATTTTTTTTCTGTTTTAGACAATGCAGATCATTCAAAAGAAGGGTTTTTAAGCCGTGAACCAATTGTTCGGCAGATTAAACCTAATTAGGTCGGCTTTAATGCTGGTATAGGTTATATGGTTTCATGAAAGGGTTACCTGAATCTAGCTCGAATTGGTTGTTCCTGTGCAACATGCCATTGTTTTTACGCATATGAAACACAAGTACGAGAAGCATAATAAATGCGGGGGAATTTCTGGATATTATAAAAGCTAAAATGTTTATTGGATTAGTGGTTTCCTGCAAGTGAAACTTAGTTTATCCGAAGTTAAAAACTCCTACGATTTTTAACATGTACCATAGTTGCTATTCATGCCACTGTTCAAAAACTCTGTCTTTGAATTCTTCGAAACTAGATGTTTATAAATAGCTGCAAAATTAACATGTTTGCAAAACAGTTATTTTAGAAAAAAAAATACACGATTATTAATAAAAAAATTAAAAGCAGTTTGATTCCTGTTTTAAAATACTGATAAGTAAATGTACTGTAAAACAAATTATAAAATAGTGGTAATAAATATTGCCAATGATTGCTTTACTAGTTTAATACCTGTATTGTGTGAGTTTCATTCCTGTTTTGGAATACTGATAAATAAATTTAAAACAACTTATAAACTTGTGATTAAAAAAATGATTTATAAAAAAACACCAAAAAGAAACGATTCCAAAACGGATCGTTTTCCACTTTGAATTTTTCGAAATGACACGCTTATAAATAGCTGCAAAATTAACATGTTTGCAAAACAGTTCTTTTAGAAAAACAAAATGTAACAACGTTCAGTTTTAAAATATTGATAAATAAATGCAAAACAAATAATAAAATTCTGGTTTACAAAAAAATCACAAATAAAAAAGGATTCCATAACTGATAGTTTTACTCCGTGAATTACTGCATCAAATTTTACCAAAAAATAACAAAGGTTATAAAAGCAAGTGTTTAACACCTTGAATCATCCGACAGAGCATCTTCTTAGACAGTCACAAAATGAACAAGTTTACAAAAATATTTGGAAGAAGCAGTTTGGGAAAAAAGTAAAATAATTAGGAAATTCCCGTCTCCCCCCTAATAGAAGTGCCATAGTTCTATTTGCACATAGAGCTAGTGAGACTATCTCCATTCTGCATCCTGATTGGTTGAAAAAAAAAAAAAAAAAAAAAAAAGCTATGGGGCATCATAGAAATAAAGCCAATCGAAGGCTACTTTTTCTTCATAGTTGCTCGGTATTATATACAACCTTTTCACGAGAGCTATGATCGTACTATGCAACTACCGACCAATCAGAGGACGAGAATCTTAGAAAAACTGCCGCCATCTTAGGAGTCCATGGTCGGCATCAAATTGATTAACGTTAGATCATCAATGTAAGTCTATGTGAAAAAAATTCAAACGAAGCGAGAAAGTGAAGCCGCTTTTTCTCGACGTAATTTCCGACTAATTATGCTTACCGATATCATGAAAAATACCAACGGATACCGTTTTCCAGGCGAGTACAATGTCGTTACGATGTTGCGTCGAATTCTTTTCCCGAAAGGTTTAATAACGAGGAGACGAAATGCTCGATTAAACGTATTTTCGATACGACTCGATGTAAGATTGGAACGCGAGTAGCCATATTGCAATTCGAACGTTCGATTTTGGCCCACGCGAAGAAACAGCTATTAGTACCGGTCAGTTTTTCACGCTTCCGTTCCCTTTTCTACGATAACAGAATGCTATCGTTTCATAATTGTATTACAGGGACGGGAATTGCCTAATTTACTTTCATTTGAACTTGGTATTTTTCAGGCACTCGAGTTTCGAGCCCAGCAACTCTAATTTGCATGCCCATCCCCTAATCGTGCATCATTCCTAACGGATGCATGGTTGGACATTGCCAAGTTAAAAAAGCTCAGCATGCAACGTTGAAAATTTCAATATCAATAAATATAAGTTTTGTGCATGCGAGCCCCCTGGCTGCACTTCGTCGTAACTTCATTCCTTCCACTCGATTCCAGTTATTTCTTCCCCCTAATAACCCCTATAGCACCCCACACCCTGTATTCCTTCCCCTCAGATGTATCCCAGCTCTTGCCAAGGTAGGGGTTTTGCACCTGAAATATTTCTCTCTGTCTGCTCGTTAGTGATTCAACGCAGCTCCAGCATTTTCCAAAAAGTTGACCTCGGGAGAGAGACTACCTTTAGCTCGTTTGGGGTGGTTGCGAGGGGTCCGGGGGGTGAGGGGGAGCTACCTGCCTACCTGCTTCGTGCCTGCTTGGCCATGCTTTTCAACGTGTTTACCTGCTGCCCAGTTGAGCTGGTCATACGCGACCGTGCTCAGTTTTTGGTGTTCATGGCGCTCTGGCAACACTTGGATTAACGCAGTTTTCGACGCCAGACTCGTGCTTGTGCCCTGGAGAGAACACGGAGTTTGAGTACCGAGTCCAGTTTTTGGAAAGTGAAAGCGAAAGTTGGTCAGTTTCGGACGGTTCTGCACGGACCGAAGTGCAGAAAAACGACCCGACGAGGGATATTCAACCTGTTTTTCAGAGGTAAGTTCGAGCCATTTGTTGGCTGCTGAATTTAAAAAGCGAAGAGAACTCGACCTTAGATATATCTTTGGACATGATGTACACCAGATATAATACTCACCTTCGTGCTTTTACGAAATGTGATGATTTTAGAGTTGGCGTGAATTTTTTCCGGTACCGTTACATTTTTGTTTGTTACAGACAGTGATTACGATTCATGGCGGTTTTACAGTCATGTGACAAGGGATATCATTATGCCTGTGTTATATGATGTAATTGTTTGAGACGTACGATTTAATGTACTTGTGATGTAGATGTAGTGTACATGTATTGACGGACATGGTTTTGTTGACCGTTATAACCGGCCCAGCAATAAAAAGTTGGTATACTGGTACCGGCACAAGGTAATCCAGATTCAGTGCCTAGAGTAAATTAAATACAATTATTCGTCTTGTTACAGTTCTATGTGACTCGGTGATTCTTGAGAGTATGGATATTTGATAATTACATGTACTGTAAGTATATCCGGTCTTAACTGGACGTCATCGGTCGCAGCATCTTTACTTGAAATTCAAATTTAGGCCTAAGTCATCTGCTGGTCAATTAAGGCTATAATCACTGTATACTGTATAATGTGCCTGATTTAAAGTGCACGTGTAATTCTCTTATTGAATTATGCATGTATTTAACTGCTTCTCGTGCTGTCTTTTATATGTACATGTAATTCATCATGAACATGACTAATGTTGATTATTTTGGGGAATTCTGGAGCAATTTTGAAATTTCAATCTTTTGCTGTTACTGTATGTGCTAATGACAAAAGGTTGGATTTACTTAAATTACTTAGCACCAAACAACTGACCTAACATATACAGTACATACTGTAGATGATATAGTGCATATTTAAAAAAAATAAGTTCATAATTGGTGTTGATTCTGTACAAATGGTTTTGCAACATACCAGAAACATTTGGTAGATTTATTTTACCGTAGCCATACATAGTGTAAGGTATGATGGTGTAGTTGACATTTATTTGCTGCACTTCTTATGAATAATGAATTTGTGCACTTCAATCTTAATTTTCTGTGGGCATTTTTTATGCAGAACATAGCGTATAATCAGCATTTTTATTTGTTTATTTAAGTAATGTTCGAATAGTCTAAAATGGTAATTAGATCTAAATAAAAAGCTTTTGAAAAGCTTGCATGTTTCAAGAGATTTTTTATAAGAGGTACATGTACCTGTAAGTATGTAACTTCACAAAGTCTTCTACCAATAATTAATAATTAGGCTTGTTTTGTTGTCTGTGAAGCGTGCCACGGTTCTTTGTTTGGCCATAAAATATTATATTATAGCGGTAGATTTTTAAAAAATTAGTAGCAGACATGAAGCTGCACCTGACCGATCAGTAAATGCGTGGTTGTGGTTTTACACGTTATCATCAAAAAGTGCAGCAAAAATCCAATTAACGTGGTGGTAACTTGTAATAAATTATAGGTCCAGTTATGCAAGCCTGCCATCAAATTACTTCTTGGATTTATTCTTTGCATGAAGCGTCAAATACTCGAGCAATTTTATAAAAATTCAACTTGAAATTGGGTTCAAGGTACGCAACGGTTTCTCATTAGCCTTTGGAAAAATGTTCAGCCATTTTTAATTAGATCTTATGCAGAGTTCACTCACATATGCGCGTTTTTTAATCGAAAGTCCATAGCCCTAATTAATATACAAATTACTTTTTAAGTTCAATAATTTCCACCAAAAAAAATATTAGAAAAGGTGATAGAGAAAAAGTGCAGTTTCATGCTAATCATGGGTACGATTTTTACTTAGTTTAAGATTAATTTAAGCAGAATTTCGAAACTGCTTTGACAGCAGTTTGTGCGGGTGTCAAACGAGAATTTTAATGAGTTGAGAAGCTCTGTACTGAGATGCATTAGCTGGTTTGACATGTTTTGTTTAACACATTCAGAGATTTTAAAAGCTTTAATGAGATATAACAAGTGGAAATTTTTCATCAACGGACGATTTGATTTTCGATTAACGTTAACGACGTGCAACCGGCCATCAAATTCACTAACTTAAAGGCAGAATAATTTATGAAAAGCTTCCTGTTGAACTGGATATGGAAAGTTTACTGAAAATGCATACTGTTGTTTTCTGAAGTTTTTAACATGTATATATATACATGTACGATAGTACTATATTGCAAAAATTGACCCTTTATAATAGGAAACTTCTCATGTTCATGCTTCAATAAATTGTAGTTTTCTCGTATGGTGGTTTTATTGCGAATTCAGATTCCTGAAAGATATAACATTATTCTATATTATTTCTTTATTTTGATATTTTGGTTTAAAATAGCACTTTCTTATATGAGAATGGCAACTTTCTGACAGGGATTTCAATTAAATAGAAATTTTATCACATCAATAATTTAATATTTTTGATATTTTAACTTTTATTGCGTTGGTTTGAAAACAGGAATTTGAGGTTAACCCGGCTTTTCTAAAAATATTGTGAAAAAAAAAAGCAATATTTTTAGAAAAGACGGGTTAACTTCAAATTCATGTTTTCAAACTAATCCAATAAAAGTTAATATATCAAAAACATTAAATTATTGACGTGGTCTACATCTATAAATTTGCTATTTCATTGAAATCGCTGTCAGAAAGTTGCCATTTTCATGTAAGAAAGTGCTATTTTTAAACCAAAATTTCAAAATAAATAACATATAATGATTTCATGTCTTCCAGCAATCTGAATTCGCAATAAAATGGCATATATTGAATAGAATTGTTTCTATAAAGAATTGCAACTTTCTGGTCCTATTAAAATAAAAATTGAAAGACATGTTACAGTTTCTTTGGCATCTCTCAAATATATTTTTTCAATAAATTTCTGCAGCGAAGTATTTCCCAATCCTTTACATAGATGGAATTAAGACTGTTTTGAGGCTAGAATTTTCCTGCTTATTAAATGCTAATGTGCCCGCTGAATAGGCCATTACTGACATGATTAAAAACTACATGTATTTTCGTTCTCATACTGCATGTTAAGAAAACAATCAAACGTTTTCCAAAGAGGATCATTATTTAATTATTTAAATAATTTTGGCACATTTTGTTGTCGTCCCGTCTAGTGTTATCTGTTTGTGACTTTCTGAAACAGGATTTTAATGAGGTTTCTTACTCGAACGAGTTTAGGTCGAGTAATGCAATATGAATCTCCCCAAAGAAGTGCCACAAATGATTTAATAAGAAATCGGTATCCAGGCCAAGTCCTAAAACGATGTCCGAGGCCACATTTTGGCTCTTTAAACTGCGCGTAACATTGATTATTTTTGGCAGAAATTTCTCCAGGCTGACCCACCCCAATGACCAGCCCAGTTGCTGATTCTGAACGTGGTGGAATTTTCGGGACACATGACCCCATAAAAATAGCTGAAATATGAAAATAAAAATATGGTCGTGGGCTTATGTGGGTAAAAGAATCGGAACTAGGTTAAATTTCGATAAGTAGCTGTACGTATAATTACGCACATATATCAAATTGTCAACAATTGCTTTAGGACTAATATTTTCAAACGGAAATAACACAATATTTTAAGCTTAAATCATCCGGAAAATGCGGTCTGGTCCAGATATGGCGTCGTTTTTGGAAAGATTTTCATAAAGTATCAGGCGCCATATTAAATAGTTAGGTATTGGTTAAGCGAACTGTACACGTTCATTAATACTGCCATGACCTTCTGAGAGAAGCATTAAGCTTGTGTATGGTGAACAAATGTGTAATGATGGCTGGTAATGATGAAAATACGGATTTTGGCATCATATACCGCCATTAATAATGACTATTGAAATGTAATGAAGGCGAATGATGATACATTTTTGAAGGTAATGTCATTATAGTTGATGGTATTATTTGGCGTTGTCTATTGAGACTGTACAAGTATAATTGCGTCGGTTCGGCATATTTGATATTTGCAATTTTATTGTTCAGCTTCTTGTCTGTGTTTAATTAACTCGTTAATTGCATCACTTTTTGTTACATAATAACTGATACAGTTATCCAACTTCAATTATTTTCCCATGCATGTTGTGGGTCTGTTATGCGTGACTCAGTTAGCATTATTCAACAGGAAACCCATTCTTGTACCGTGTTAATTCGGTGGTTATCGACCCGTTGTTGTGAATCATCTCATTCTACGAATTTCAAATTAACTGTAAAATGAAGTGCGTGCAACGAGCCTGCTGAAATTTGTTTCGATGAATTCATAAGTGGTTTGGATAAGAATTTTGTTGAATGGGTCCGAGACAGTTTAAGAAACTATAATAAGTTGCTTTGAAAAATTTATTGCTCAGGTCTTTTTTGTGATATGTACATGTGCAAAGACAATGTAACAACATTAAGAAGAACTTGCCGTATACGAATTTTGGATAGCTAGTGCGGACTCATTTCCAGTCCCCTTCCTAGAGTAGAGACGAATTTCGAATTTGGATATTACAAATTTTCGATTAAAAAAAATGAATTTTTGCGTTCCCGAGCAGTCGCACTGTTTTACGTTAAGATGAACTTTAGATAATAATAAAAAGGTACGCTATAACGGGGAATTCCCCGATAAAAGTTGAAGCTCCTGCCCATTTATATATTCTGTATATGTATACAGTCCGTGTCATGGAATGTTAATGCATCTGATTTTTGATCATTTATATCTCTCCGGCATAGTCTATGGTAAAGAATTGACCTACCGCGAAATATTTAATATTGCAAAGGCAGGAACCTCTGTATTATTGTATTTTTAATTTTTAAAAATGCACTGCATGACCTTATTAAAGTTTGAAATGCTAGAACGAATACATTTTTATGACGTTTACCAGCAAAGAAAAATTATAGTTTTAAAGTAGAAAATAAATCAGTTTTCTTCAAACCAAAACTTGCTTATTTTTTAATAAATTAACGATGTAACTTTAGTTCTTATTTTTGAAATCATGTTTTGTCTTACTTCTGATAATACGAACTACAGAAAATTAAACGAAAAAATTTTAACGTCTTTTCAGGACGTCTGTTTGTTAAATACAGTAGGCAAAAGAAGTATGGAAACAGTATGACAATTGCTGTTGTCGGGAAAAATGAATGGTGGACATCTTTCAAAGTACATTTAGAATAACACTTCCAGTACATGGATTATGTAACAACAATAGGAAGTTTTCAACAATATATAAGTTAATTTTGAATTAATAAAAACGAAAATTCCTTGGAAAAAAAGTATGGATACACCCTCCTAACTGGTGGTTAGGTTGTTAGATTTGCCATGACAAATCCAAAAATATCTTTATAAAGGCACATTACTTCAGGATCAGGGAAAGTTGGGACACAATAAATTATCAGAAGTATTCTAAATTATCCAGACATAATAGGACCATGTCTGATTTATAGTTCACAAAATATCCTCCATAGACTTAAGCATGTGGCAGTATGAAATACAGAAGACGGAAATCTGGAATAAGTATGATAGTTTGTAGTGTTCCAACCTTCCCTGTTGCTGACGCAATTTGTTTGCCAAATATTTGTAATGATCTTTATGGATTTTTCAAGGCAAATCTAACAACCAGTATAGGAGGGTGTTTCCATACTTTTTTTTAGATGGAATTTTCGTTTTTATTAATTCAAAATTAACTTATTTATTTTTGAAAAAAATCTGTTTGTTGTTACATAATACATGTACTGTAAGTGTTATTATAAATGTACTTTGAAAGATCTCCACCATTTATTTTTCCCTAAAACAGCAATTTTCATACTGTTTCCATGCTTTTTTTTGCCTTCTGTAATAAATATTAGCTGTTGTCAACTAACGTACTTTATACAAAAGTTATACTTTTAAAGACTAGATATTTTAAATGTATTTGATTTTTCGGCATTTAATGTACATGTACATGTAGTGAATGTTTTAAATACTTTTTACAAATTGTATGTGTAAGAGTATTGACATTTAAACACCTAAATGAAAAAGCATTTTAGGTGTGCATTTATACACATAACCCTACATATAATTCAAGTTTAAAATTCAATGTTCCAAATAGGTAGCATGAGAATTTTGGAAAGTATTTTAAAAAGGATTAGATGCTAATGTACTGACTATATTGGTCTAAAGTATCGTTTTTTGATATTCAGGGATAAAGGGGTGTACGTCTCCTATAATTGCGTTTTTCGTAGCAAATTAAGTTGTGGAAAGAATTTTGTTTTTTGTTGTAAAAATTGATATTGCGTGAGTGTCTTATACAAACTATTCAAAACAGGTTTAGATGAAAAAGCGCGTACTGATTATACAGAATAGTTTATTGCTTTTAACATGCATGTAAACTTGAAATACACGTGTAATTAAGTTTTTCTCACCCAATCGTTTTTCGAAACATTGTATGCATTTTGCAAATCCAATTTTACAATTTCGTTACAAATGGAACTGAAACTTGTGTTTATCTGATCAGCTCATGTTCTAGCATTGGAATTTTGGCAACAGGATTTACACAGCTTATTGCAAAGTTTCATTACCAAGTTCTTAAGTTTAATGACCTTCGCCTCCAAATATTAATCACCGACAGCTGCTATTCATCGCAGTTTTGGTAAACTTATCGAAAATACGTTTACCCCGATTTTATTACAGGCCTGCCCTATAATTATGTTGCTGAAATTATTTGAACTTCCCTTTCCCTTTTACTTTTAAACACTCGTATTGTACAGAAATAATATAGGGTTAATCGTGAAACGCTGAAACATAAAAACATTGTCCAGGGCAAAATCTATCGACCATTATAGTCTGATTTATGAAACGTTTCATAAGTAAATCACAATAGAAAGTTTCGAGCTTTAAATCACGAGTTTTATTGTTGAGTTTTAGAAATACACGTAGAGCTGCTAAATTGTATGGTCAAGTCCAGGGTTTGTTGACTCCTTTTATTCTATGAACGTTTAAATTTCAATATAATCATTAAGCCTTGAAGCAATGATGTTTTTGTTAGGAAATGTTAACAATATTAACGATAATTAAATTAATGTAAATAACAGTTGCAGTCTAGAAATAGCCAGAGTAGCTCCAATCTCTTCGAGTGTCCTGGATATTGCACAACTTACATGTAAATTGCTACTTTTTTGTTGTGGCATTTTGGTTCGTGATAGCTTGGGTCTCAACATAAATAACCTTTTTAAATAAAAATAATATTTCCAGATTTCCAGTATTTATTTGTAGTATTGCTTTCGGGCTAGTTTCAGGAAGAAGTACAAAATACAGTGTAGTTGCATCGATTCTAAGCAGAGAATACTCTTGTACTTTGTAAATATGAAGCTATATATATACAGTAGTCCAATCCGGAGGAAACATAAAAGGAACTTTTTTGAAAACATACTTTATGTTCTTGTATATACTGTGTGTTTCCAGCAACAATTTTCAACAAGAGGTTTCTCCATGTTTTTTTCCAGTGTTGAAGTTTTGAAAACATACTTGTACTGTACATGTGTGTTTCTACATATTATAAGAGTGTTTTCGGCAACAGTTTTCAACAAGAAGTTTCTCTATGTTTTTACCAGTGTTGAAGTTGTCTAAGGATTCTACAATTCTATGAGTTCATGCAGTAACGTTCTACATGTATATACATGTAGCTCTATTTTCTAAACTTTTAATTTGCAATTTATTAAAAAATAAGCAAGTTTTGGTTTGATGAAAACTACTTGAAACTATAATTTTACTTTGCTAGTAAACGTCATCAAATTGGATTCATTTTTAGCATTTCAAACCTTACGAAGGTCATACAGTGCATTTTTATAATTTAAAAATGCAATAAAACAGTGGTTGCTGCCTTTGCAATGTTAAATATTTCGCGGTAGGTCAATTCTTGACCATAAACTATGCCGGAGAGATATAAATGATCAAAAATCAGAGCATTAACATTCGATCACGTTGTCCTTTATTATTATTATTGAATTTAGCCTACCCACAATCCTGTTATTGCGCACAAATAAGATGAAAACGTAGTTCCCTTGAATGTTAAATTGCTGTTTAGGTCTGCTCTGGGCTTGTGCTATTCCGTTAGGTCATGTGCGCACCCACGTTTATAGGTAACAGTGTCCAGTGTCAGGGTTTTGCAAAACCATAATAGGAAAGGTCAAATTGTGGGCCTTGGCCGTTTATTGGAAACTGCTTAGGCCTGCACTTATTGTACACATGCTGCGTTGAATGCTTAAGTGTGATTTTGTATACATGCGATATCTGATACGTAATAGGAAAGTAATGGTAGTTTTGTAACATAAGTACATGTAAATGTATTTTAGTAATTTAAAATGCAAAGTAGAATTTTATTGATATTTTTTTTCAGATTTAAACGAATCGGAATGACGCATAATACATAGTAAATTTTGAGCTAATTGCTTGGAATTGTTTAGATCGAAATGTAGCAGAGAGATCATAGATGGTTAAAAAACAATAGAATGACCATGAATTCTAAATAGAATCATTTTAATTTTAGAGTTTATGGGCATGAGATGTTAGGCGTGAGTCTTGTAACAGAATCTTTCCAATTGCTTTCAACGGAAACCAATTAAGTTAGAATTTTCCCACTTTAATTTTTTTTAAACTAATCAAAAGGTTTGATAGTTAAGCTGTCATTTACGAAAATGACATCTTGATTTTATTAACAAGAATATGTATTTGTTAAAATACACCATAGAGGCCAATATCGCAAATAACAACTTGGGATTCTTGGCAGACTCATTTTTCCCATTCTTTTCATACCCATGCATGCACTGTTCTTGCACGATAATTTGCACATGTAACGGCCTAGTTAATGTTGTATGTCTATTTGCTAATTGCTTTTAATGTGAAATTCAGATTAAACGTTTAGCTACTTGACCCAAATAGCTAAATTGCAATTATTTAAACCAATTCTAATTGCACCAATAATTCATGGCAGTGAGTGTTCGTTTTTATAGAAAACAAATTGAAAGTCCAAGAATTTGGCATTTTCTGACTGTTTGATACCGCACGCTTTTAATAAGTTATTGAAGTTGACCGTTTTCCATTTATTCATTGAAGAAGACTACTTATGATATATATTTAATTGACAATATTACTCTTCACGCTAACTATTGTTTATTCGATACGGTATAAAGTCGTATGTTAATGGTTTAATTAATTTTAATTCGTGAACTCTGCATATTGCGTCCTATTGTCCAAGATGTATGCTAAACTGTCTTTCCTAGTTGTAAGTTCATCAAACAATTCCATTTATCAGTTAGCAGAATCTGAGGATTGATATACAGACCTAAGCTCCACGTACACTGTAGATCATGAATCTACTCGAGAACAAAAGATTACAGAAGTACGAATTTACACAAATTAACAAATCAAAACACGATCAAGTTACTTTATAAAAAAGCGACGTTTCGACGCATATGCGTCGTTATTCAAGCCTAAACAATAGAAAAAACATAAGTTACATTTTTTAACGTTAATCTAGTGAGGAAAGTGCTCACAAACAAGGTAGAAAAAAATCGAATTAATTTATGATGCAAACAAACAAAAACGCTCACCCATGGCACTGCTCAACCAAAAATGGAGAAAGGAATTTGCATATCCGGAAGTCAAGCAAAACAGTCGTCCACCACAGTTAATAGATAATGGAGAAACACTCGTTTTTCTAAAAGAAACCCTAACTGACGTCATGTAAGGTTACTTATAAAAGTAACTTGGTCGTGTTTTGACTTTTAATTTTATTAATGTTCCGACCACTTGATGATGAACATTTTTACGAATTTACACGAGAGCAAAAGATTAAAGGAGTACAAAAAGCTCCGTCATGGTGTAGCATTTTCCACAAAATGTCACGTTTTAGAGAGTTTTGTTTCATGGTCAAAACAAAGACACTGTATAATGCATTGATGTTTCAGTAGATGGTGCGAAGCATACAGTACGTAGCGCCCTCTGACTTCTGCATTGTCCCTAAAGCTACGCCCGCACTGGATGCAACATTAGAGGAACTTTGTGTTTCTAATTGCTGCCAAGTTGTTTACATAAACTGTTTACGGTTTACAAAAGTGGTTATATACATTGTTTACCCAAGTTTGTTTCCAGAAACAACTGGCAACAATTAGCAATGGAAAGTTCCTCTATGTTTCCTCCAGGGTGGACATATAGTTTTATAGACCACCTTGCTTATTTGAAAGTGCTGTTCCGATTTCCCAATACGTTTAGTATTCTCCCATGGATATCGGTGTGGGAAATCGTGGCGTAAATCTCAAGGTACTGGTACAACAAGTTATGGCATCCGATGATATCTGCCTTTCAAATTGGCTTAACATCAATTCTAATAAACTCCAACTCTGCATGGGCGATGTCCGCACAGTCCGCTTCAGTTTAATGGATGTGAACCTTCGAAAACTAACGTACACTTCTACGATAAGGAATGCGCCCAGTTACGAATAACTCTCGCACAGTTATAGGGGTGCTGTCGGCGATGAACGCCCACAAAAAGCACATATTGCTAACTGGATTGGAGGTAAATTGAGGAAATAAAAAAAGTTTTCATGGTCGAAAACAAGATTCCAATCTGCTTGGAACCACAGCAATCTCGCCGAATTAGCATGCAAATAGGATATGAGATTTCGGAAAGTCGCGAGTTGTTGTAATGAGCAGTCTGCATGAAACGAAGATATATTTCAGGTCATTCTGTCAAGCCGTATAGTTGCTGAACTTCGAAGTGGTTTAGGAAATGTGACTGTCCTATTTTTGATTGGTGTTGGCCTAGGCCTAGAAAAAGATATGTGTGCCGAAAACGTGCATTTTGAGCTAAGGTTGTTGTTTGTTTTTTAAACTTTTTTCCAAATTGGAAATGTTTTTTTTTACAAACCGAATGTTAGTACTTGTTCCTTGTTTTATCCCTTCTGTTCAGAGATGAATGTGTAAAGAAGCAGATTTATTGATGGAGGTCTCTCTAAGGCCATTGAACATCGTGAAAAGTAACCTCTGTGGGGAGTCTTCTACTTACAAGCAAGGATGTAACTAAGTCGTAACATCGAATCCGTGAAGAAAAACATCCTTATTTATCGTGGAACAAGCGTGCCTTTTTTGAGATCATGTCCGTAAAACAGTATTGTACATGAATAATAATGGTGCTATTGGCAGTTGATTTGACATAGTCAACTTTCAGCACTTTTGCAAATGGTTTTGCTACTTGTTGTCACGCAACAAGGTGCTATCCTATTGCACGAAGACGGTAATCTCATGTTTGATTCACCAATTAATGTAATCTGGGATTAAAGCTAAGATTTAATCCTTGATAAATTCAGAAATAACTGATGATGACCAAAGGTACACTAATCCATGTTTGTGCCTCTTGCAATCTTCTTAGTGTTTTTGTAGCTTAACTGGCTGGAAGTGTGAAGTAAAAGGGGGAATCTCATAACCCCTGAGGAATCCCAAGGCCTAGTCAACCGCAATTAAATCCTTGACAAATCCCCTGCAAATTCCTGCGAATCTAAGATGTACAATGTATCCTAAATCTTGATTACATGTACTAGCAGAAAAGTCGTTGTATTGGCACCCCATGAACTTTTGAATCGTAGGAGTTTCTGTTAACCCCTTGAAATTAAAAACGTCGGGTCATAGCGACCAAATTCTCAGAAGATTTGTCTGAGCACAAACCTCTTTTAAAGCACTGGGAAGTCGTTGTTTACATTTCGAAAAAAAATGCCTCACCTTAAAAGGAAAGGAAGCTTTTGAAGATGAGGGAAGTTTTGTGCATTATTACGTAATCTCATATTCGTGAAAGTTGTAGTATAATTTTGCCATTTTCGCAAAATAATCTTTGTTAGGATTGAGGTACATGTGCGTTACATGAAGTACGAAATGTGTTGTGTTGAAATAATGTTATTCTAACCATGACTGTTTCCATATATACCCTATATATATATATATACCGTAATTGATAAAGTTTTTCATCAAAGTAAAATATCAATATTCCATAAATTGTATCATATGCTACGCGTGTTGATAAACTAAACTTTTTTTAGTTAAAAAGTACCTTATTTTGTTAAAAGTATTTCCCATATTACATCGTACAATTATTTTCACGGGAAAGAAGTTTTTCATAAAAGTAATTATCGATGTTCCATAATTTTTTATTACGCTATACATTTGTTGATAAACTTGAGGAAATTCCAAGCTGACGTTTTCTCAAAATATATCCTGCAGAAACATTTCAAATTATGCAGCATATATTTCAGTAATATTTTCAACTAATGACAAAGCTAAAACAAGCTTCCTTCCTGTTTCACTACAAATATATGCAAATATAACCTTTTTGTAAAATCACGCTTAATTGATGCAAATTTGAAAACAGATCTACTTACTTTTATGAGATTTTTATGGTAGTTTTGCTTATTAATTTTAATATCGCAGAAGGGTTAATGCCCATAAATCCACTTTCTCTCTAGAAGGATTAGGTTCTGTCCATTACCGGTAAAGACAAGCACTTCCTAAAACACATAAAGTGGCTGGTTGATGCTATATTTCAGCTTGTTTTATAGCGGGGAGGGCAATGACACTCGAGTTTACCATCCTGTAACGCACATTGTGCATTTCTCATACTGATGAGTGTATTAAAAACACGTGGTAAAGTTTTGTCGGTGCATTTTGCATTCCTGACATGACCTGCCACTTACACTGTGGATTTATTGTCCGCTTCGATTACTTTTTATTTTTCACCTTTTTAATGCAACAATTGGTCGTTTTTCTACTCATTTCAAATTCACATCCTCTCGTTTATGACATTTTACTTCCGGAAAAAACGCATTTTGTCGGGGTTTTTCTGCTCTGCTCGTTCCTTCATTCATCCTTCATCTACAAATTAATGTTTTTGATGCAAATTTAGTCATGTTTTTTTTTTTCTCATCGGTCATAAATAGATTTTGGCATGCTCATGTTAATGCAAATTAATGCAGATTAATTGTTATAGCATTTCGTCCATAGTTTGTCCTCTCACATTTCTGAGAATTTGGTAAAGTTATAATTAATTTGAACCTGACTTGAAAAATGTCTTGCTTTTACACACGAAAATTTTCACTCGATTTCAACGACATTCTGTAATGATATAAAAAACGATCAATGTTGATTCTTTAAGAATCTGTCATATACGAGTACTGAATACTCTTCAGCGTATTTTATTCTTCATACATGTATTTCCGTAAGTTTTACTAAAGATGGATTTTATTTGTGAATGTTTTAAGCTATGTCTACACTAATCCTAGAGGAACTTCCTGGTTATGTACGTTGCTCGTTCCTATAAATTCCTGAAACTTCCAAATACAGTAGTTTACGGCAACAGTAATAAAAGTTCCCATAAAGGCCGTGCACGCACGAGGAACATAAATAGAGAGAATATCTGGACATAAATAGAGAGAAATTGCGGAAAACTTATTTCATCTGAAACAATTTCCTGTTACTACACACATGGAGCGATACTTTCAGAATATATCCCTACAGTATATGTAGTATTTGACAGCAGTGTTTCAAAGGAAAATGGCGGTAAAGTAATTTGACAGCAGTGCTTTTATTCCATCCTATGACGTATGTCTTTTCTGATTGGTTATCGAACAGAAGGAAACTATTGTGCATGACTGTAAAACCTATGACGTCAGTTTCTAAATTCTTTCCGTAAATAAGGTGCTCAGTTTCTATTCTGGAAATATATCTGGATATTTTTTTGACAAGGAAATTTTTGCTGCATCCGGGGAAATATCAAGCAATAATATATCTGGAAAAATGTTTCGGGTTATAAGTTGCCTCATCTAAGTTTCCTATATCCATGAAACGCGGTAAAGATTAAAGGAAGCTTAGCAACACGAGCCAGAACTGTTGCTGATTCATTCTGGACAGCTTGTGGCTTGATTCACTTAATGCTGCGTGTTTACTGTCTAGAAACGAACAAACTGGAGCAAGCATGTGTTCCTTTAAGTTGGAAAACTAATCAACTTTACAGGTACATGTACTCTAAATGTTTTAAAGCATACACTTTTTAAACTTTGTTTCAATGTTGAGTTTTTTAGGAATGGCTATTCTAGCGGTCTTTCAAGATCAAAGGAATGTTCCTTGCACGTATCGAAATTTAAATGTACCTTTTTTATTAGGATTTTTATCATCATGAAAATACTGTACATGCATATTTATAGGCGGGCTTTGCTATCTTGTATCGATAAAAGTGGTTTCAGTTAACGACCGTATTTTGTTTGCTTTTTATCAAACTTTTCCTGACTGCACCGAGGATGTGGTTGTCCTCACCCTGCATGTTCTGCCTTATGGAAATTTGAATAATACCAGGGAAGGGGTTACATGTATACAGTATTTGCGACAAAAGTTCCTCCCAACCAAGGTATAGGCGTACTCGCTGCTACGTAACTCAATTGTTTCAACAATGAAACAACAACAGTTTCCATATTTAAGGCACGTTTTGTTTTTTGTTGTCAATAAAATCTGGTCTGAGCAATTTTGATAATGAACCGACATTCCAACGAAGGTTTTGCTAATATCCTTTAATCGGAATTCTTTTCTGGTCTTATCCACGAATTCATCTAGTGTTTTAATCTCTCAGGATTGTTTTACGAGAAGGTCAGTTGAAATTAAATTGCCGTTGATAATGAATATGGTTCATGTAACGATATCAATCCTTTCTGATGGTCAGTTAAGATAATTGAGGCTGGGCCCATGTGCAGGGCTGGAAGCTTAATGAATTAAAGTGTAATTGAGCTCAAGTTTCATTAACGTTCAGCATAACAGAAGTCCTCCAACTGTTGAAACATGTAGAACATGTCTAAATATTGGTTCGGTATGCCGTATGGCACACCTAAATGTACTTGCTGTTAAAAAGGGGAAAAAATGCCCCTGCTTAAAAAGTAAAAAGCATTGCTGACATTCCAATGATGTCTAAATTGTGAAGGTCACTTTGGGCTTGGCTCGGCTTTACTGTTGTCTGCACTTCAAGTTGCCCGACATGTGAGGTTGCTTTATGAGTTTCGCAGTTACAGTTAAACGAACTCGAGGTTCGCGAAATTGCACATTTAAATGAGGAAATGGGAATAAAACTGAATGAACTATACAGTTGCTGACAAATTTCCAAAATTACCATCGAGGGTTGGTGACCCTTAAACGACCACAGTTTGAAAGTAAGTTTTGTTAAAATTAATACATGCACGTGACACGTGTAAAGTAGATAATTTGCACTTTTCCTTTTCTTTATGTTGAAAAACGAACTTCATTATTTTAATTGTTGCTCTTTTGACGACTAAGTGCAAGCTTTTAGTCTGTAAAGTTTATTAGGTGAACTTAGACAGAGGCTTCGCAGATCGCATTTATGCAGTCGAGAAGTCAGATATGGAAAAAAGGTATTAATGGTGTCGAGTTTGAATACTGGAATTCACGTCTGCCAAAGTGCGATCTGCGAAGTTTGTCTGAGTATGTCTAATGCAGTGAGGGAAAAAAGTATTTCAATACCCTAAAAATGTCGAATAACTTAATAAATAATTACATTTTTGCAATGAAATGTTTACTGAAACAAATGAAAGATAA
>JAQGBX010001633.1:0-23795 GCA_034698745.1 Megaphyllum sjaelandicum | reverse complement strand
GCCTGTTTCATATGTTATGTCCCCCCCCCCTACCACATGGCACGATTTGTGCTGACTGTAGGGTATTGATTAGAATAATATAGAATAGAACTTGGAACACTGCAATCGCTTACTCAAAACTTCAGTGTAACATTGAAAGAACATTAAGACTCGTATCGTAGATGTGCCTTTCGGGACAAGACAATTTCCGGGATACGGTGTACTTTCACCAAATGCAAGTTATCCAATTGATTCTGTGACCGATGGTCTAAATTCTACTACGGTAACGCTACCCGTGTCGTATACCCTTCTCATAAAATCGTACATAGCCCTGTCAACTCGACACAATTTAATATATGCCTTGGCGGCAGATGCACAAAGGAAGTTGTCGCCACTCGTCAAAGCGTTTCTTCATTGGGGTTGGCCACAACATTTCGTGTTATGAATTTTCAATGACTTTCGAGCATTTAATTGAAGGCTAGGCAGAATAGTTTGTCGTCAGCACGGCAAATTATCTGGGAATTTTAAAAACGAGATAATTGTCGACATCCCGGTCGATGGCACCTCGAGTGGTTTTGCATGGAGTGGACACCAGCGGCATTGTATCGATTCCTGTTGAGTTTCCTCCGACGCAACAAGCGCCGAGGCTCGCCCAAGGTTCTGCCATCGATGCTATTCTCTGCCCAATTCACTTAGGTGCACTAGCTCTCCCCCAATTGTTCCTTTTTGTGTCCTTTGTGCGCCTACGCCGATGCTTTTGTTGTTTTTTTTTATATCAGCAACTCCGAATGGTCGAATATCTGCCGATGACAAATGATGCCACGCTTGTCGTAATTCCAGTTGGAGTGCGGCTGGCATCCATCAAAGATCGGAAGGGACAAAAAATGCAGTCGTTCCTATGACGACTCTTGTTGAGACTAGGCTTAGCGCCACTCCAACGTGGTCCTAATGCGCCAATCCGATTGCACCTTCCCTTTCAGTTGGCCCTCTATTGATTTTGTGCGATCGATTCGACCTACCTGATGTTAGCGAGGGGTCTCTGGTAGGTTCAAAGAACTCGTGGCGAAGCTCTTGGAGAAAGCCATTCCGGAGGAACTTCGCCCGATCAGAAGGCGCAGGGGCTAGATTCTGCTGCAATGCAGAAAATGGACTAAGTGCATCCATAATTAATACAATTATAAGATGGATTTCATTGTCAAGGGAACTGCCTTTAAAAATTGGATTTCTGTCCTCTTCGATGAAAATGATGGCGTTGGGGAAAAGGATGAAAAGAATTTGTTGACTATGGCTCGGGACTAGGGGAACATCCTTAAATTATCAAGGGGAACCAGTTATTGCTTTGGAAATGAGCGAACGTTGAAAGCCAACTATACCAACGCCGTGCATGTATCCAGAAACGGCGCATGCAATTGGCCGTGGACCTTAAAGACCGAGGAGGTTATCCTTCCTTCGGTTATCTTATTGGTCTTTCGCGACAGCAAGGTTCGAAGTTTATGACATATCGAAATTAATCTTGAAATCTAAGAGATTGAAAAATTCAATTCCTTTGGTGTCGTTGGCAGGAAATCGAGCTGTTGCAGTTTCTCAAATAATTCGAGAAATCAATATAACGTTGTAAAGACATGGCGAAGATAACAGAACTACATATCACTCAAGTTTGTCCTTTTTCAGAAGTCACTTTGAATTTTGTGGTGACGCAACTGGTGGCCTGATTCTTCAAATCCATTCGCGGATTCCCCAGACATACTGCTAGTTGCGAGAGTTAAAGCCTGGACTCAAACCATTTCTGCACATGAAAACGCTTATACATGTACATGTACTGCACTTTCACTAAAATACATGTAAGGCACATGGAATATGTCAAAAAAACCTGCATAAATTGCTCCAATTATATCAGTCAATACCATTTCTTAAGATCTATCTCATTCTCCAAGGACATTATAGGCCTACAATACAATTTATTCCAACTGCTTAACGTTAGTATTACCTTTTGATGAATTTATTGGATTTATCAAGATTTTGTCTAAATCTCACTTATCGAATTCCATGGAATGTGCTGCAGCTTTATGCGAAATTAGGCAAAAGTCAAAAAGTTTTGTGATTTATTTCCTTACCTCAATCGATAATGAATAATTTTTCAGGGACTTATAATTTGGTTTACTTCTCAATTTATTTACATTTAGACATAGTGGAATTTGATTCGTAATACCGTGTATAGAAGCGCACAACGTAGCAATGGTGAGCATATAACCCCTGCACAAGTGCCACGTGTTAAGTCAGCTAAGTACATGTAACGACTTACTGCATGATACACGGATCTCTCTAGGTGACGCCACATCTTTCTTGTTTCCTGAAAGAAAATGTTCCAGACTACACCCCAGGTTCTCGTCCTGACTTCCCTTCTCCCCTTCTGAATCCATATCGCGGGATGCGAGAAACAGCGATACGCTCCTATAGGTGGCGTTATTGATGGTCTCTGCGGCGCACCTCATTTGTTTCCATTAAGCGGGAAAAGATGGGAAGGAAATGCATTTGGAAAATTAACACCCCTGTATCGGGTGGCTCCTTGTGCAACTGCTTCGCCATTCCGAAGGAAATAAAAAAAATGGCGTGGGGGGAAAAGACGTTCATCAGAGGTGGAAAATAAATAAGACACGAAATAAGAGAACTGCTTAATCGAGTGGGGTGGAATCATGGTGTCGTACATCATATCCATGGGTGGATGTTACAGATGAGTGCGAGCAATTGTGGTCTAATCCAAAAGCAGTTTTTGTCCCTAAAGGCACATGGACTCTGGGGGGTGAAACAAATCCAGTTTTGTTTCAGGCCATTTCTGCATCTAGGACAGTATTACTAAGGGTTGTTCTAGATATCGCGCGTTTTAATACACGCACAACATTACTGTAGCTTAGCATTATACAGTAGTTATACACGTATCTATCTAGAAATGTGATATCTAGATCTATTTACTTTCAGAAAATTTCCGATTATGCGTGGATCCTTTTCATATTAAAAACTGCTTGTTAAACAAACAGAGTGAAATACAAATTACGTTTTTTCAATTTAAAAAAAATCGTTTTTTTATGGTTATATAATTGTATGGTTATTGTTATGTTAATGCTATTGTGATTTTATTTACATGTATGCATGATCCGTATTTACATTTCTATTTCGGAGTAACAGTTAAAATATATTGTGACGAGTTTGAGCACTCATGCATTATATAGTTTTTGCAAAGCAATCCATTTATAAAGGAAAGAATGTAAAACCCAAGAATTTCCTGATAAAATGCTGCTTGTTTACCCAAAATTTTAGAAAATCGCTTGGAAAAGCTGCTAGGATTTTTTCAATCCTTCGCATAGGCTACTATTTCATGTCTTTTTTTCATGCAAGAATTAGTGTAAAGTTGCCATAACAGTGCTCTACTTCATTTCGGTGTAATAATGTTAAAACTTTTTAATGCGTTAATAACTTTTTAGTGGTGCACAGGATCAGCTTTTCCCAACCTAACCTTGGATGGACCTTTGAAATAAATTTGTCTCCTTAAATCTTAGTTGAAAAACACTGGTCTAAAATGCATTTGCGGTGGGTTGTTTGCTACACGAGATATAGGGTGTCCCAAAATGATCTGACTGATAAGAAAATGTTATTAAAAATTAATGGATACAGATAGAATCAAGCGGTTTTCACCAGTGGGTACATAAACTCAAACAGTTTTTTTGCGCATTAGTAAATCTCAACATGCGCACCCTTTGTTGCCCGTAAAATGTCTAAACGGTATTCAACCTCTCGCCAGACATTGACCAAAACCAAAAAACCAAAAAAAAAAAAAAAAAAAAAATAGAAGTCGTAAATTCTTCCGAGATGAGTTCCGAGAGAAATCATGACTTGCGGATGGAAATTGTCACGTTACAAGATAAAGACAAGTCAATTTTATCGAATAATCACTTTAAATTCTGTCTCCTCGGAAAATTGGAATTTAGAAAACCTAAACAATTTTGAAAGTTTGTACACGGAAAACGTGGAAAATTTTGCTAATTTCTATTCAAATATGCGCTTGACGTTTCGGACACGCCTAAAATTGGTACGTTTCCACTTATAACTTTCCTAGCCTCAAACGTTGGATCAAATGTTTGGCCAAAAAGAAATGCCACACCGTGTAGCAGAACACTTGCCTCAAATAAACGGTAGAATGTCTTAATTGAACAACAATTGTAATCCATTCATGGTCATTTTTAAGTTTGCATCCTCTATATAAAAAAGTTTTGGATGTAATCCAGAAATTTTATATTTAATGCCGTGCATTGAAAACATTAAAGATTAAGGTTATTCCAAAGACGTGGATTTAAGACTTTACTATACGACTCAATAAATTCTTAGAAGAATTGCGTTTAAGCTTGGCATTCATTCTCAGTTAGCCACAAGGTATGGGATTGAGAGGCCCACTGAGACTTAACTTCATTGTAAAAGCCACGAAAGTACGTTGGAGGGAATTTTTTTGCTGAAATTGGGGGAACAATAAAGTTGACGGTTGATTTTCATCCGTGCTTTTTTTTTTACTCAACCCCTTCGTCTTCAAAAAGAATTGCTGCAGAAATGCTTGCAAGCTAAAGGTAGGCGCACACCTACCGGCACGGGACGCATCGGATCTCCGCAAATGCGGAGAGGTTCTCGAACACCTAACACAATTACTGTACGGATGCATCCGATGCATCCCTGCCGTGAGGTTGCGCGGTGCGTGTCATGCCGGTAGGTGTGCGCCTACCTTAAGACTGTATGCATATACAAGTTGTTAAAGCAACTTTTCCAACGTGTATCATTTTGATTCAAAACATAACCGGTTAACTCGGTTAATTGAACAACAATTACCACACGCTTATAAGTTTGCTAAGTATTTAAGAACTACTGTTTTTAAGAGTGGGTACAATCGAACTCGAATAGGTGAAACCCGCTTAAATGAAAAAACCTGATAACTTAAACAAATGGTCAAACCCTGAATTTTTGCCCTATGCTTTGTGTGTTAAATGAAAAAGGATAAGTGAAACTGATAAGTGAAAATCGGGCCTTTCAATCCGTAATGTAGCTTCGAATTGAGTTCTACTACTGTCAATTCGCGTTTTTATGTCTCACATTTACGAAAATAATATTTTCACTAACTATCGCGAAAATGACCAAAGCTTTGTGGATTGCAAAAAATGCGACCTTAAACATAGAAAAACCATGTTGGCGATTTCAAGACTGTATCATCACAGGTGCTGATCATTTTTAATATGTGCTTAAGTGATTTATTTTTTGCAAAAAAAAAATGGATTTGTTTTAATCATTTTGAGTAAATGCTCAAGTAAGATTAATTCATTTTTTTGCTAAACGTTTTCTAGAATGTTGCATTTGAGATCATACATTGTTCATAAACAATGAATAAATTGTTATCCCCACACCTTAATAGTATTAAACTTTGACATCCTCAAATAAAATAAAATTGCCTTAGCACACAGTTATGATCCACAATTTAGCAGGTTTGAGGTCTCATTTTATGCAGCCCACAAAGCTTTGGTGTCGTGCAGTGCAGCCTAAGTGTGTATGGAGTAAATCGTGGAGAAGAAAAATTCTGGAACACTGTGCTATGTTTTAAACAATTTGAAACTAACTTTATTATACTAATTAGGCATCGCCCTACATCGCCCTCATGGAGAGCTCTTAAAGTTACTTTATAGAATTATCTTCGTATCTGTTACCATTTTAAAGATGTAAATTTTTTTCTCTTCACTTCCAATAGCCTCCGTAGAAATACTCCCATACTCTCTAACTAGAAAAGTACCAACAGTGATTTATCGAGATGACCCTTTTACAGATGTATTTGTTTAACTTCTAACGTCTAGGTGTTGAATTATGCTCGTTACTCCCAATACATTGTGTAGAAATGCTCTCGAATCAGATAGTTCCCAACAGAGTTTCCATTCCGATCGTGTATGGAATAGACAGGCCACTAACGATTGTTGCAATTGTCTCTCGTCGAGCTCCAATAACTTCTGTAGAATAATATTCTAACACCAGAGTTCACGACCGTTCCCAACGGTAGTTCAAGAAACGTTTGGTTTATTTGTTCAACACCTCTCTTCTAGGTGTTCGTATCGTCAATTCGTGTTTGGCAATAAACCAATCTGGAAAAGCCATCAAGCCCAGCCACCAAATGCTGCTGTTGGTGCGCTTTTGTGGCCGTAAAGCGACTATAGACTCGCTCTCCAGCCATGCCCTTCGAAAGCCGCCTCAACAATTAATGGCAAAGTCGAGGCGGCTTCCACTTTACGGCACCGGAAATGCTTCTTCTTCGCGCCTCTTCCATGGCGGATTTTCCTCAAGCCTCGAAGCCAGTGGCACCGCGCTATGCAAATTCGAGTAACGGCTTTAATTGGCCGCCTATCGTTCGAGTGATTCATTGGCCAATTCCAGAATGGTTTTGATTTCCAGACTTTGAAATTCCACTTTATTAAGCTTCGCAGCGCGTAATTGATGGATGGGGGAGAGTGGCAAGTTGGAAAAAAAGGTTGGCTCGGTCTAAGTAGGCTGGCTCGCGAGCCTCTTCTCCATTTGCATGTTTTCAATGTATAAGCCAGCGAGAGTGCATGGGGCCTCGATGCATCCCGAGTCATCCATCTTCATTGTTCGTTATCTCTGTTGCGCAGCTGTCAGGTCCGAAAAGAGTGAAGAGAGAGAGTGAGCGCCCTGCTCCCTGGATTTCTAAATACAAGCCCCGGATGTGTAATGAACCGAGGAGGGGGCTGCATGGTGGAAATCTTATTTTAAGGCGATTACCATTGGGTAAGAAGGAAGGTGGCGAATAATTGGGAATCTAGCGCCCCACCATACACGTGTTCATACACATTCACCTGAATTCACATCAGGGGCTGCTAATTGCCCGGGTTCTGATGCATGAAGCTCTTCGATCGTAGTTCGGTGGCTAAAGAAAATGATAAACCTCGTTGGAAATTGACAAAGCTGCCATGGCTGGGCCGGCTGCTTTCGTCTCTTTTGCAGAATTTGCGTCGATAAGAAGCGAGTCAGGTTGAATGGTTCGTCTTACAGCCCGGTTAACCCGTGAACAGACTTGACGTCGCTACGTTACCGTAAATAGGCCTACCTGTGTCAATCCATGAACTGTCATCGCGATGTTGGACTTGATGAACTTCCTCTTTGAAGACGCGAATGTACATGTGTAATGAGGTTCTTAGAAGTATAAGCGGTGGCGCCATTTATGGCATCTTCTGATTTTCTTTTCGCCCAAGAGTAATTTCCCCACTGAAAGTTTGATCGATAACTTTTGGTCTCACTGTATAATCTAATTTAATTTTTTTAACCCGTGAAACTTGTAAATGTACATGCTTTAAAAAATAAAGGTTCCTCGACAGTTGCATCTGCTATATATCAGATTCCAGCTTCGGTTTTAAAAAAAAAGGTACCGTCGAAAAATAATCAATCAATAAATGACTGCCTGACGTTTCAATTTGAAACCTTTTTCTGAGTTCTGTAAATTACCTCAAACGGGGCACTCAATGCGTAGCGAGGGGAATTACATTCAAAGCTTTTATTTAGTCTTGATTTTAGGCTGCACTTGCCATCCAATCTGCAGCATTAGGTTGGAACCTGCATATTTTTTCTAAGGTTAGTGCAGCTCAAGGAGGGCTTCACAAAATGCATCAGGCCAGTTACACATGGTGACCATGAAGTCTGATATCATCAAACACGTATTGCATCATAGAAAATGTTTGAAATGCTGTCTTTAAAATCTAGTACATGCGTTTTTCATTTAAATCAGATTTTCATACATTAGACGCTTCAACTTAAAATGCCAAATCGGTATTACTTATTCTAACGTTTTGTCTGCCAGCTGAACGGTTTCAAAATAATTGAAGCGAGATGTCGGACATGTTTTTATCTAAAAAAAAACAAAAAAAAAACGCGTGATCAATTAATTTTGAATGCCTTCTTCGTTAATCTTATTTGACAAAAACTTTGATTTTACACTGTTAAATAATTAATGCACTGTTAGACAGGATTTTTCCTGTCCATTTTCGTATTCATAAATTGCGTTTCAGCTGCATTCATATTACCCAGGTTACACGGAGTTCCTATAAATAATGTTCCTGACATAAAATAAAACAGTGAGTTTCCATGGTTCTCCTTATTTTCATTGTCCATACTGAATGTTTACGGATGTTTTGATATAAATACCTGTACAAACACAAATAAAACATGACTTTTGGGAGAAATACTATCGCAAGGCGGATGCACCTGGTTAGTAAGCTCAGGAGAAATTGTTGTATGCGTGGAATGTGCGCTATACATTTGTATCTCCTGTAAGAAACATACCGAGTTTCGTGATGTATATTAAGACATTTACTGCGGAATATCTGCTCGCCATCTTTATATATACATTACATGTATATAAAAGGGAAAACGCGTCCATCTTGTTTGTGGCTGGCTGACTGGGTTTGTTTGTAAGTTCTTTCGTGTGGGGCCATTCGAAAATCACGTTTTCGTCTAACGCGTAGGGGGAACGTGCATTTCGAAGACGCCCATTTCGAATGGCCCCTGATGACTCAGAACCGCGCTGCGGCTGTTAACTCCATGGGGAATTCCAAGGCCATCATAGTTGAAAGCAATAATAGTCCCGAGCAACGCCGGGTTTTTCCGCTAGCTTACTACACAACGGGTACAAAACATCGTTTGATCCTGTTTAGTCAAGACCCGTCTATAGACAGTTAAAAAAAACGATTTAGTCGTTATAGCTATTCATTTCGCTTATACGATTCACAATTACGTAAACCGCAATATTATCCTCACCAATTCAGTCCAGAACTATTATGTAGGTGGTCGACTTGCAATTATAACGACATGTAATTATGTATAATAACGACTTGATGAGAACTCTGTATACGTAAAGATCATCGTCGCATTGTAAGCCACCGTTGTTTATGCTATCTGTTGAGTCACGTGGCTCTAAAACGCTAGGAGAAGATCGTAAAGAAACGTGAAAGAATCGAGGTGTCAACTTTTGCTCTCTAGCATCAAGAGCTGTACTGTTAGAAATGAAACACCTCGTAAAATTTCGGATGTTCCCTGTACTTGGAATAGGAAATTTTCGACTATAAAAACTTTAATGTTCGGCATTCATCCCCAAACAATACCCCTCACAATCGCCTGAAAGCAGTTTCAGCAGTTTAAACAAGTGCCCAAGAACGTTTTGGGGATAGGTATATATTAACGTGCTCGTAATTTGATAGGTTTGCGACTATCGTTGTTTTCGCATATTCTTTTCCATCGATTAAATTGGTACGAGCAATTATATTTGAGTGAATGTATCAGTTGTTCCATGGGAGGTGTATGCATTTTTTTTTGATTCATCGTGTTAGACATGCATGAGAAAAAATCACACGATATTTTGATGCATAGAACTAGGCTTTCATGTGAGGTTGAAAAGCCCAAAGGCTTCTATAGATTTTTCTCCAGCACACATACATTGGACTTTATAATTTCCTTCTCGAATTGAGTTCCATTGGTGCGGAAGAACAAAAGGAAATATCGCTTTCGGACCCATGGTGTTTCGATAATGTGATAAACGGACGTTTTAAACCCCTAGCTAATATATCTAAAGAGCGAGTCAAACAGTTTGGAGCGCGGTTTGGAAATTAAATGTTGGAAGGGAGTGCAAGCGCAGCATATTCTACGTGTGTAAATCTTCATAACATTCGAAGTACATTTACTATACATGTATATGAACACGAGTTATTTAACAATTTTAATAAACCGGTATCATTTGTCATTATACAGTCGAGCCTCCTTTAAACTGAACAAACTCCTGTTATCAGAAATCAGACAAAACATGCATGACTTCAACAATAAGAACAAAAAGTTGATCGAAGTTTGGATGAAATCCTGCTCCACCTATACGAGTGAGAAGGTTCTGTAATTTTTATCGGGCAATTCCCTGTTATAACGTGCATTTTCTTCATCTATCTACCTAAATACATGTATACTGTATTATAAAGAAGAGATGTGGATATGTTTGTGGATTAGTGGGAGAAAAGTTGTTCTAGGAAGCGCCATTGCTGAACTGGTATGGAAGCGCTTTCAGCATGGGGTCTCTGCGGTCATGATTCCTGCATTAGGCTTGTAACCTGCAGTAAGTAGCCTAGTATATCCTACAGCCCGGGTCTTCCAGCCAATATTGTCTAAAGTTCTTTTTAACATCTTTAGTGCGAATGCTTGGGAACTCGAAAATTCGTTCCTAATCCGAACTCGAAATTCGCTTAAACGAAGAAATTAACATTACTCGCCCATACCCTAACGACGGAGACTAGAAATAAATTCGAACTACAGTAGAACCTCCTAAGTTGACCACCTCCATATGTTGACCAAATTTTCATACACTGGTTGGTCACTATGCACGTAATGACTGAATGAGGCTCTGCTGCAGTAGGATCAAATGTGCCGCAATATTTCAATATTTCATCCCTATGCATCTTCCCCTAAGTTCTACGTTCTCGATCTCTATATGCGACGATGCTTTTATCCGACTTATCGTTTAGGACTCTGCATGAATTGTATCAATTAGGTGTACGCCTTGCTAGACAGAATCAACTCCATGGGGATTTTCAGCAAATCAAGAGTGTAACGTAATGAAATCCTATTTTTTTAGATTCCATGCCATAGTGCACCAGTTCTAGGGTCGGGGAGTCTGTGAAAATTTCTTCCAAACTTCGGTCGAGTCTTTGGGGAGGACAATTTAAGCGAGTCGTCGAGGGAATCCTCAGTTCATCCACCACTCACTTGCTGTGGAAATTGCTTCCGGTGCATACGATTATTTAAGTAAATTGGGGCTGCGCTGGCATTCGCCAATATAGTCTCGTTCGCGAGATTCAAATGAGTGGAATATTTAGGATCTGAAGGGAATCGAAGTAATAATCGAGTAAATGGTCGGTCCTCCTGCAGGGTCTGCAGGATGCCATGCACCGGTGCATGCCGGGATACGTGTTGGAGTGATAAAATAAGATTTCAGTTTGCTGCATGATTGCCGTAACTGGGTATGAAATGACGGTCCCCTGCACGTGCAGCGCTCCTAATGATGTTGTTGGCAACATGGCGGGGATTCACTTCCGCACAAATTCATCCAATTTCCTCGAAGCAAATAGCAATTTGCATATTTGACATTTTCCACTCGAAAAACCTCGCGAATTTTCTCAGGATTTTTTTTTTCTTCTTCTACGTGACGCGACGTGCGAATGGAGCTTATAGCAATTTTTCCAATTAACGACGATATTAAAAAAAGGAGAGACGGCGCGGGCTAATTCGCAATTTGAATGTGCAATATTATCAAACGTATATATCCTAAAGGGCAAATGGAGAAGGAGATAAAATGTAACTAAAAAAACGCGTCCTCCCCTCCGCTGCATTAACTTTGCTTTGCATAAACTCGCACCTAATTTAATCTGTTCCATAAAAAAAGCTCGTATAGAATGAAGTTTGTCGGGGAGGTAAGAGCAAACAACTTTATAACTTTGAACTTTTAATCATTTTACTGCAGTGTGACGTATACTCGTTGCATTTTCCATCCTCCCACGCAACGCGCCAAAGGCTGTTTCGTATATACCGAATACAAAAAAAAATACGACACTGCGAGAAATATGCTAATTTTGACTTTGAAACTCAACAAAACGCTATAGATGATGCAGCTATGTTTCGCAGTTAATATGCATAATTACTTGTAAATCAAATAAACATCTGGCGAAGCAGTGCAACGCAGCTGAATTCTGCTGTCTTGTTTCCTACCATACCAGTAAGAATACCTTGAATGCTTAGCCGGGCCGAGCTTACAACAAGCGCTGATAAGTACGGAAGTTTAGAGGGGCCACGAAAGAAAGCGAAACAAAAAAAAAAAAAAAAAAAAAAAAAAAAAAAAAAAAAGACGTAGCGGTGGCGCTGTTCTCCCCTAGTCGTGACACGTTTGACGTCATGGAGCCATGAAGATGGCGATGTTTTCTTTTTCTTTCGTGGCCCCGTGGCATCAGTGCTTGTTAGTAAGTTCGGCCCGACTAAGAATTCAACGTATTCTTATCCTAAGGGTGAGAACACACTGAATGCTTATTGCAGGCCGGCGCTTACCACTCGGCGTACACGCCACCAAGCGGGATAAGAATGCGGCATGCGTTTTAAATGAGGGCGTATACAAAGAAACCTTAGCCGAGCCAGGCTGAGCTTACAAGAAGGCGCTGATAAGTTTTCAAGAATGTCTGAAAGCAGATTTTTAAGACACAGAGTGGCACCACAGATCACTTATTGAAAAGTGTAGCCATCGATTGTATGTCGCCTATGTACCGTAAAAACGTGTTCTGCACTCATCATGAGATGCTAATGCGCATGTGGAAGGTTTTGCGCGGAATGTTTCACCTAGCATAACGCATGCTAAGCTGTTGAACTGTTAACTTACATCGTGTTATAGCGCCCTAGTAACCGGGAACATTTGAATAGTTTTGAGGAATTCGGTACCAGTTTTTATTTATGGGTACAGTAATTGATGCAAAATGGAAACCCATGAATCCAAATGGAGGCCTTAATTTAACTCCAGCCACTATCCACTTGGACGAGATGAGCATCTATAACTTGACGACGCGTATCTGCCAGTGGTCAACGTTGAAGCGGAAGTGCTGCACGCAGTAATGCGTCAGTATCTTGTCTTTGAATGTAATAGGGTTTGTTTTTACCGCATCGTATACCTAGAAACGTGCCGTTCATGTTTGCAGTTCTAATCGAGAACGTAAGCAAGGTCAAGAAGCCCTGAATTGCGTTATACCTTCTAGACCGATAAGATCGATTATTGCTTCCTCGATCATTTCGAAGGGTGCGCGGTGTCATTTTTTGATAAATATATTTTGAAGGAGGAAATTAAGGATCTACTCTAGCGTAGTTAGGAGAAAAAAAATGGACGGAGTGCGATAATGACCCGAGGATGACTCAAAATTTAATTCCCCAATACAAACAATACCGAACCCTCTCGACGTTATAAAAAAAATGAAGAACACCACATGGGTCATACAGTGCATGGCTGCCACGCTACATATGGGCCGAGAGCCCATCCCCGCCCTCGATATCCGGTGTAATATGGGGGCTAATATTAATCAAATATCGACCACATTTGACAGCTTTTGTTGAAGAGCAACGTTCATCTTCGTTTTCATCAATCTTTTCTCTTTTCCCCTCTTGTTACGACGCTTTATTTAATCGGGTGTTAAAAGGGGTTATAACAATGATCGTGGCACGGAAAAGACTCGGCTAGGGCGAACTTGAATGCGGCGAAAAAATGCAGAATCATGCTTCTGTGAATCAGGACGCCCTCTGCAACTACGCGAAAATAGGGCAGACTGCCGCTAAAAAAACGCAGCAGAACTTCCAAGGATGTGGAAACGACGTCTATTAAGTTGGGCATTGAAGGCAATTTCTATAATTGGGGCTCATTGTGTGTTTTGTTCCGTGTCTTTTTTTTTAACAAGCTAAAAGTTAAAGCAATCGCGTGATTCGAGGATTCGATTCGAGGAATTTTGTCGGTTGGAAATAATAAATGTTGTAAAAATCGGTTTGATTAATTTTGAACAATGTCAGACATCTGGCGTTTTTGTAATACTTGTAATATCCAAAGATGTAAGATAATAAGGTAAAGTTTAATAGATAACTTGCGTGTGACGTCACGCAGCTCGTGGGCGTGGCTAATGTGACTTGGTTTATATTGTGGGCGTGTTGAGGGGTACATGAATCTGAGAATCGTGGCGCTAATGAGGAGCATCATTCTAAATACTAACAAAATGCTCCCCATTAGATACTATCACTTACCCATGAATAGATTTTTTTATCCGAAAGCAAATATTTTGATGCTGTTTTGCCGCTGCAAATCAAAAATTTGGTGAATTTTCTCGTTTAATTCTATATATTTCTAAATAAATAATTTAATAAAAGAATGCGAATGCGCCTGCTGCCTGAACATGCAATTTATCTACTGTATAGCAAAGGCAATCATTTTTGTAACTGTAAACCTTGAGGTACCCCACTTTGTCTGATCTGGGCGGGGGCAAAACCGCGTCAACTGTTTGTCGTCTGCTCGTGAAAGTTATCTATGGGATTGTATGTCAGGAGCCAACTGGGCATGCGCACATTTTCTGATGCTACATTTATTCATGCGCGTTGTGGTCACTTCTTTGTACCTGTCAAAAGGAGTAGCCTATAGTGGTGTTACGATCATTGTCGAATATTAGCCAATACGGTTAGTTGGGCACTTTTGCATTACATTATAATACTGCGAGAATTTTACTCGCAGTTTCTCACTTGATCGACAGTAGGCCTATATTCTTACCACTTGAAGAATGTCAATGAATCGAACTTCCGCATTACTGTTTATCTTAATTTCGGATTCGTTTTAACCCAAAGAGATTTATGAATTTTATCAATGCTCCAAGTAGGAAACGATAAGCTCGTTTTACTATCACAAGTCCATACTTCTGCAATCCATTAATTTCTCAAATTTGCTCCAGCTTCTTCTTGTCCAAATGAATCTCGTTACACTTACGGCTAACGAGATACACACGGTGAACGATGCATCACAATTCCGTCATCATTCTTTCAGGCCCAAGAGCTAACCGGAAGTAGGTCCATTTTCTAGGCCCGCCCTTTTGTGTCGTGTCATGTTCAGACGCGATCGTTTGACTCTTTTAAGCTGAAAAGTCACGTTTGGTTGAATCGTTTTATTTTTTTTTTGTCAGCAGTTGTTGTTTGGCGAGCCCCAGACGTCTTTTCTTGCGTCCACGCTGGCCCGATTCCGCCACGCCATTCTTCCACCTTCTTCTCGTGTCCTCGTTGCTTCTTTTCGTCGCTAGTTTATTAGAAGTAAACGGAGTAATGAAACTACTCGACTGTGATGGGAATTAAATGAGGCCGGAAAGAAATGGAAGGAGGAAGGAAAAGGGGTTGGAGCGAACGAGGCGACAGGAAGTTCTATGGTAGATGGCAGAGGGGCGCTCCATACACTTCAACTCCATACCGAGGTATTATAGGAGATATATCGCCTCGAGACCGAGTGAAGCGTGTAAGGCGAACCAACTGACTTGGAATTACTCTCTTAAGATAACATTACTTCGAGGCGTCCTAATCGCCTTTAAACACTCTTCACGTTGACCGGCGAAGTTGATTAGAACGGACACGAACTCGAGTGGGTCAACTCTTTTCTTCGGCTCGTGACCTGGACAAGGGAAATCGAGAGATGCCAGCATTTGATGCGGCCCGAAGCGCCACCTGTCGTCAGGCGACAAAGGAATCGATGCTGACGAGGTACTATGAACACCTTTCTAAACGGCTATAGTTGCAAGTTTTCAGCTTATTTTGTTTACTTTTGTTTGCCGTTCGTGCTAAGGCTGTATTCTCAATGAACCAGCTGAAGACATAAACGGTCGTTGACGCCATCTTGAAAACGTCACCGCTTTTCTCGAGTGTATTATTTAGTGGTTCGGACTGACTTTTTCGGTTATCATTTTATGGGTGCGTTTACGTTGAACTTGTTACCAGTCGCTTGAATACCAGTGTCGCTTAGTGGTATAAGCGTCTGTAATACCACTAAGCGACACTGGTTTTCAAGCGACGGGTAACAACTTCAACGTAAAAGCACACACAGTTTCCAGAGACTATACAATAAATACTTAAGTAGAACTCTCGTCCATTTCGCTTTTGACATCCAAAAAGTGGCAATGACGTATGGAAATTTCATCTGCGCATGAGTGACGATGGTTGTTCGTCAATTCGTTCATTGTGAACACAGCCTAACCAAACTTGCTTCGGTTGTTTCGAGTGGCTTTTGTGAGTTTCGAAGGTATTTGAGATGAACGTTTTCTACGCATTTTGCAATTAACGTCGCGGTTAGTCCGAAAATACTTGAGGTCGAACAGAAGAGCAGGCGAGCCGTATGATTCCTTATGACCCCTTATGATTCTTTTCCTGTTGATTAAAGATGACCTTCCCAACTTGTCGTCTGCTCGTGCCAACCACTAATTTTCGAGATTTCATTTACTGCATTTCGAAATTAGGTATACTCTTATCGATGGAAATAAATCTGTAATTTGCATCTGCGAACGACCGGACTTTTTTGTAGAAGTATTTTTGAAAGTAAATGAAGAGTAATGGGAACCTTTATTTAAATAAACGGGGGCGAGATGCTGCCCCTCGAAGATAAGCAATCACTGTTAGCTCCTCAGTTGTGCTGGGACGTATTGCGTCATGGGGAACTTTTGTTTATCACTTATTCAGCTCGGCGCCTATTGGTCGACGATTTCGAAGACGAAACGAGCGTGGGCGATGTAATAAGCGTAATGAAAGTGCATATTTAATTTGATGCAATGCTTTTTCTTTGTGCGAATTTTGTTAAGGATCTAAAGTAGAACGATAACGTTATTCGTGGCGCGCTTAAGAGTTTAGGTTTGACGAAAAATAGGCTAGACAGCAACTCACTGACGGTTTATTTAGCCGCGCAACGTTATAATTTCAATACGGGCTAATTAACAAAGGTTTTCTTATGGATTTGTTGCCTTTGTTTTCGATTTCTTAATTTTGTTCCGTAATTATCAAAACATACGCAGAAATGAGCTGGCTGTGCATCGTTGTTTCGCGGACGTTTGCAGCTCGCGCTTGGAAGGATTATGACTATGCAGTGGTGTCCGATTAGAAGGAAATTTCCCAAATACGATTCGGTATAAGGTGTCTGAAAATGAGCAAACATACTGTTCACTACGGCTAACCTGTCAACGTTAAGGGGTTATCCATAAAGGACGTCCAGCAAAGGAAGGGAGGGGGTATGCGAAAATGGGAGGATATATAGGCGGACAAGGGGGGGGAATGATATAGATAAATTTATTGCATTGGTGTTATTTTCTTGCTAGTCAATTTGTAGGCAAATTTGCTGGTTTCTTCAGCTTACAAAAGCCTGCATCAGCTATTTGATACATTACTGCTTCTGTATGGAGGAAGAGTTCATTTTGGCCTCTAAAACTGGCTTTTAAACAGTTTGGCATTTTGTTAGGGGAAATTCCCTGTTCCCTGTAATATTCTGTAGGTTTACGGTTCACTATTGGTAATATTTTCAATGTACAAATTTATGAAGAACATATTAAAAATTGCTTATGTAATCAACAAGCTGTTTTCAAAATTGGACGAGACATGTGGGGGAAGGGGGAGGCTTACATAATCAGGACAAGGGCGGACATGGGGGAGGGGGGGGGGGGCCAAAAAACCTGGAAAAATACAGGACGTCCTTTATGGATGATCCTTGACATTAAACATTGTTTGACTATATACCATTTCGTGCTTTCATCCAATATCAAAATAATTGCTTGGACGGAAAATATTGATTCTTTCGAAAAACACCACTTTTAGAGAGTTTAAAAGATAAAAACCGTTAAACGTCATTTAGGGATTCCTTGCACGCAATAATCTTCAGTGTGAGGCAGTTTTCCTATCATAAGTATTCCCATGCCACCCACTCTTCTTTCCAGTTCAGTCTATTTATACACGTTGCCGGACATCAATTTGCGCGTACTTCGCAAATTTGCACTCGTGGCTATTTTCTACTTTCCAGTACACCCATTCATCGCCTGCAGCATCGCTCCTCAATTTCCTGTTTCCTCCATCAATTAATAATAGATTCTTGATTTGTCGCGTGATCATCCCATTCCCACTCCCTCCATTTCTTGCTTCGCTCTGGCGTGTTGTCGTTTTTTTCTTTTAATTTCCTTTATTTGGCGTGTCTTGGAAATGCCCTGGGAAACGAATAGGGGCGCTGTTGTCAGGGGCTCGTAAAAGGACACCTGTATGGCTCTTTTGCCCCTCTTCTCCAAAGTGGATTTCATTTTCCCGGTTGGAATCCCCTCTTTGCCATCTTCGGATGAGGGTTGCTGCCATGGCAACGGGAATAATTTAACCTGCGTTGTGTGTTTTTTTGGGTGAAAATTCCTCGTTTCAAAAACTGCCTCTGATTTACTTTCTAATTGGATTTGGTCTGGCACAAAAATCCATTAGAATAGGACGGGACTAATGAGATCAGGAAAGGCTCATGAGCCATGCAAAACTAAAACCTTTCAATTTCTAAACGGATCTGTAAGGTGTACGTGCGTCGCCAAGTATTTCCATGCCAAAATCCTGACTTGTTCTCGTAATGGGATAGGTCAACAACGTAAACGACGACCCGCCCTTAGCCCATGCGTTTCCCCCGCCAGGTTCCTCTCCTAGGCGTGTAATTGTTCACCAGATGGGGCTTTTGTACGTGCGTTATTGACGCAAGCTGCGCACGCTTAACGCCATGCAGGTTTCCATGGTGCCTCGTTTAGCGCGTCTCTGTTCCCAATAAATGGGATCATCAGGCTCAACACACTATGCAATTTGCGCGAATGTGCATGGGCTGACTTTTTCCTGCACTTTTTACGTACAACATACGTTCAGGTAGCCTATAGCGCTCAGTCGCGTCACGTGTTGTTGGGGGTGGGCAATTTGCCGCCCACGCTCATTGTGGATGCTGCAGTATGACAGGCATGCCATTCTGATGCTGCGATTCTTGTTAAGGGCGGCGAGCATTTTTGTCCAGACGATTGCTAATTGTTTGCATCAATATCAGTAGCGAGTGCACACTTCGTTAGGTAATGAGGATCCAGAAAATGTAACCATGGAAACCACGCGAAGTTTCGATTTTAAACCAGATGGCAGTTTTATATCGGTTCGGTTTTATTTTGAATGCTACTATGAATGTAATTTTACCTTCTTTGCATCTCTTGAAATTGTCCTTACGTCTTGGCATCAGCGTTGGTGAAGCAGACGTTCAGTTTCCACGTACTGTATGTCCCGAATGTGAGGTTGTTCAAGAGTGATCGCAGCGCCACCGCGAGGAGGCGCGAACAACCTTATCTGTTTTGTTCAGCTGTCGGTTGTGAAAACCGATTTGACAACAGGAAGAAGGCAATTAAATTATTCAGATTTCCGGACACATCTAACCTGTCGAGGTTTTGTACTGTTGGTTGTCCAATTATATGCAAAATGCATAAGTAAATAGAACAGAATATTAAAGAAAGCAAGGTAACGATATTACCTCGTGTCTTATTCGTTGATATAAAAACGATTCTCTCCTGAGAAAACCTTCCCGTTATAATTTTGCTTACCAGTTTGAGCGAATTCCCCCTAGAATCACCAATACAATCACCGATACAACAAAATTAGCGTTATACCTCATGGCGGGAAATTCAAAACTCAACTCTGTAATATCTTTTGCCATGCATGGATCTACGTGATCTGTTTGCTGAACTTTCCTCAGCATGGATATTGGTCCAGTCATGGTTTCCACGTGTTTTTTGGGTCACGTTACATCCAACTCCTCATTTCTCGCCTCTTCATCCCCCATGCTTCCAACTCAGCAGCCTTTTAATTAGCACTTCATAACTCCGCAGCGCCACGCGGTGCTGCTAATCCGGCTCACCAGCGTGCGTTTCATGGCACTAACGTGACGTCTTTATTACCGAATGGTTGAAATTTGCGGTTCAATTTACGACGCACTACGTAGGATATGAAAGGGGATTTCTTAACCTCCCTACCTTGTGTAACGTTTGATTTTATGGGCTCGGATATTTGCATAAATTTAAACTGACTTCGGCATGATGGGGGATTATTTCCATATTTACGATATTTGCATAACATCGTCGCACAAATGCAAATTTAACGACGCGTTTGCGTGCATAACGACGGTTTTACGACGGTAGTTTGCAACGGCGGGTCTGACCGCGAGCAGCGGCCTGCGAAGATTATTTGACTTCTATCTAATTCATGGCCTACTTGACTCGACTCCTGTGGTCTCCGTGTCATTCGCCCTATTTTACCTCCTATCAGCCCTCATGTTGAGCTTTTCAAATAAATGTAACGGCATTTTTGGCTTCTTTACTGCCCATCGTATCGTCTAATATTTGATCAACAATGAAACTCGTGCTTGGGATCGATCTTAGCCTTCGGAATACTCGGCATTCGCATGTGGGCCTTTGAACCAACGAGGAAATCTAATCTAAAATCCGGAAACCAATAGTTGGTAAAAAAAAGTTATTGCAGCCAGCGGCATCCAAGCTGCGGAATAACGTGGGAACTTGGCTCGAAAACATGATCGACTCACTTTTTTCTTCTTCAAACTTTGGTATGAATTATGTAGAAATTCACGTGCCCTCGTACTTTCAGAATTTGGGGCGCCATTTTAATAAAGCTATATGGGGAATTTGCTCCAAATCGATAGGTTGGCAATATATATTCGTTAAGAAATATTTTGTTGATATTACCGCCGCACAATTCGCAGCGTGCACCCGAAGCAATTTCGCTGGAATTCAAGAAGATGGGCAATGGGGTGTTCTCGAATCCATCAGCAGGGAGAGGATGCGTTCAGAAGCGATACTCGTCATGCAGCAAGGAAAAATGAAACCATTGGCCATTGAAGGCTGATTCATTTCCTTTTTTGGGTTTGATCATTGGCTGAAAGGTGCAACGATCGCTTAAATAACAACGATGAATCGGCAAAAAATCGGCGAGTATAGCTACAAGGGGCCACGTGCAAAACTATATACGTGTATATAAAAGCGTTTTCGTGTTTTCCGCAACATCGTTTTGCCGAGCTGTTTTGTCTCGTTTCACAATGCCGAGTTTCATCACCTGAATTTGATTTGCATTTAATGCAAAGTTTGGCGAAGGGGGGGTTGCCATGGCTACCCAAGTAACTGAATCTTTTCATCTTTTCCCCTTCCACGCAGTTTGCGTTGTAGGAGGATGGCGTTTCTCCTCTTCATCTCCTCTCCAGTACCTCCAACGTCTCGAGCTTGAACTTTGTTGCTCGGGGGTTTCATCTCATTATACAACGAAGCTCTAGTACAGTAGGCCTACATGGGAATTTTGAAATGTGCGGGATTGGGTTGGGCGTTACTCAAGATGGTCGGCTAAGATGCTTTCTCGCAGTTAAAACAAGCTAGCGAGACGTGGGCTTGAAAAGTCAAGAAAGAGTGGCTCGGATTTCTGGAGATCGCATTTCCTGGCTTCCATCAACTATTTATCTAGCTTATTGAGCCAAAAACCCCTCTACGTGGCTGTAGTAATTCGTGGAATAATGGCCAAATGGAGCAAAAATTGTAAGGCAATTCGCCTCCCCTCGACTTCCACGTCTCGAGCACTATAGACGGAGAACGTAATACTAAATGGAAAATTTACCATGAAATTGTCGAGGATATGCACCTCGTGAACTCCTTCAGATCGAGAGAAGATTGCAACTTTTACGGTCACCGGAGTCGCAAATTCTTATTTAAAGCAACGCAGGACTGCTCGCTAAATAAACCGAACCTATTTTGGGGGGCTTAAACACTAAATTGATGGCTGTAAAGACAATTTTGGAAAATTTGTCCTTACACTCTACGCGTGGAATACGATCAAACCGAACGTAAAAAAGGCTCGGAAGGAACTTTGTTTGCTCGTATTGTTTTAAAAAGGAGTCTGCAAATTGCATACAGAACGGAGTTTTGAAGCTCGAATAACTGCAACACTGTATTGTTTCGTTTTATTTCAAAAGAATAACAGAATTATATTGATCATTTTGTTTAGTTAGAGAATTGCTGTGCTCTTCGGAGTTTCAGAAGAACTGGAAGGAAGAGCAGCCGTTATACTTTTAAAACGTTTGGACATTCACGCCTCGTTTGATGGCATGTTCCTCCGTTGTTAATGGTCTTGAAAAATTTGTCCATCCTATTTCGTTCGATCACCAGCAAAAATATAGCAATATTAAACTTCGACTGAAATAAGTTCAATCTATAAACATTTTTAATTGATAAGCTTCTTTTTGTGGAGTTAGCTTACTTTTTATAACCATGATTACGTATCAGTTTAAATGGAAGGAAACAGATTATTAATTTCTAAAAGCATCAGCGAGACTACTCGTCTAGGCATTAATATCCTCACGTTTGTTTGGCAAGATTGTTGAACTGGCTCGAGGCAAAGATGGGCATTGCAGTTCGAGAAGGTGATATCAGACGATAGCAAGAATTAAAAAGGAGGAGGGGTGGGACGTTTCACGGAAGTAACTGCAGAAAAGCACTCTCCGAGTATAAACATGCTTTCGTCAATAATAAATCAACCATGATCAAAAATATAAACATGAGCCGAAGGCATTTTCTCAAATCGAAACACGCACGGTGCGTTCAGATACACATTTATATACTGCATTTGTATCAAGTGTACGATCTCAACAATAATGGAACGAATTCCTCCTTTATTATTTACCAGATCCTTAAAATTATCCGCCGTTGGCAATGCTCGTTACTCTTGCACTTTCAAATCTATTCGAACCAGAAGGATGCAACTGTTCAACTACACGCAAAGTATTTCCGTTTTTACCCACTGTATTCGTATACTGCAGCATTCTTCGATTCCATCTAAGTTGGACATGTACTGTACATTTTCACCCGGAAAGTTTCCTGCATTGAAAACGTAATGAAATTGAAATTGAATTTTTGTAGACTATAATAATGTTTGTCCATGATAACCTCCGATTGTCATTTGACCCCTCGGCGACGAGGCTCATCCTCCGACGCATTTGCCCTTCTCCCTCCCAAATGAGCCAAGCTTTGTCATTCCAAACATTCTCGGTATGTAAAATTTGGCCCCGGCCGGGTTTGAAATTGCATACTTGAAGATCATGGAAGAGATTGTGCTGAGAGATCAAAAGGAGAGAGAGAGAAGTAAGGAGATGTTGCCAAGGGTAACGAGGTTGCCATGGCGACTGCTCTGGCCCAATTGGTTGCAATATATAATCGCAATTCATTTACTATATACGTAAGATTGCGATGCATTTTTTTTCTCTCCCGTCTCTTCTTTTTGGAGAAATAAATTGATGACTATGGCATTAAATCGCCGTGTAAAAGCAGCTGTCTCATCATTGAGCAACAATAAATTTCCCTCGCCACACGCAGTTGTGCCCCCCTTACCACGTCACCCGTGACAATGAAGTATTTAATCCGACGGAAATTTTTCAACGACATCTTCAGCGCGTGTTTTTTGCATTTGGTTTAATTTTAATCCTCGCAAAAAAAAGATACGCGGAAATGAAGCGGGGAAATTGCACCGAATGCTCTGGCACGATGAGTTGTTGAAATAAATGACAAAGGATGACAACAGCGCGAATCATCTTCAGCAGAAACAAAAAAATAAATTTATTTCGGTAGCATCTTGCCTGAAACATTTCTTCGGAAATGTCCACGCTTTTGTAAAGATGTGACCGTTCCTTTTGCACACTGACGTGTGGACTGCCACGTGATCGATTACGAGCCATGACGAAGTTTGCCTATAGGCGAGGTATCAAATTAACGCCTTGAATTACAGACATCAAGATTGAATTCTAAAACTTTACAATGACAATCATATCTCTATAAGATGAACTAATTGGCAACCAGTTTGGTTCGGAAATCTGGGTTATTCAAAATTTACCTGCGGCAACATCAATGGGATATGATGGTGAACTTCCATTTGAAAGAAAATTTAGTAACTGACTGAAGGAAAAGAACAAATTCTCAGCATTTGTCAACTTTTGGCTGTTACAGCTGTGACAACCCATGCCCCCGATTGGGGCTGGTTATCGTATCAAATCCGTGGTTCAATGAAGTCCATCGTTCGATTAATGGCACAGAAGTTTATTTTACATTAAACTTGCTTAATAATAAGGTTGATTACAGCAC
>JAQGBX010001632.1:0-23795 GCA_034698745.1 Megaphyllum sjaelandicum | reverse complement strand
CTGCCACCTCGGACGACCTCATTGAAAATGCATGCCTCATAGGTAGCACGCTGGGTGGCGCTAGTGTTTTTCGGGTGCAGAGCGGCTGGAAACTGGCCCACTCTGTTCCCACCCTATGGTAGGAACGCACCGAGAGTACTTAAACAAAACTAAGTTTCCGAAACAGGTGACTCTCAATTCTGAAAACCGGTAACGTCACGGTTTGGAAATTTTCATTCCAGTTTCAGGTAATGGTTTATGGTTAATCACGCATCTAACGATACGTGGAGACAGATTTTTAAGGTAATTTTACGTTAATTTTTGTCCATAATAAAGTAAACCTTTATATCTTTTTTAAATAGACCTGCGAAGAAGTGGTGTAACACCAACAATATATCTTCAGGGAGTGTACCTGTTGTCATTCAGATACTTTAGATGAGCCATGTTTTGCGCAATTTCTTGCAAGAATAACCAAAGCAAAAATTTGGTGGTCGATAAGCAAGGACGAATTTCTCTTTCTAAACATTCTTTCATTTATTTATGCGAGTTGAAGATACATTGTGGGCTCGCGTGTTACGAGTCTTATGATCTTGTATTATTTACGTGAAAGGAGCATACCTCTCTCTTGCTGTATACATATACATGTACCAACATTTTTATTTACCTTCGTATTTTATATAGACTGTACATGTAAATTAGTCACATTTATGGGACTTTTCGCCTTGTGATGAGCTTATATAAAATTGTTTGTTTATTGCCTAATACTGAAACCACTTAGCAGCAACCAGTATCGATTAGCCTTCAACATGTAGGGAATTATTTTGAAATCAAGCAGTGTATGTGTAGAATCTTGCACATTCCTGGCGCAAATTAGGCGTAAAACTTTTTCACCAAGTGGCCCACATTGACTTGCTTTGCTTCGTACTCGACTTCTTAATTGGAATCCGTCTCGCAATCTCGCCGTTATACATGTAATATTTTGTGGAGTTTTGCCGGTCCCAAGCTCAGGCCAATGAGTAAGCGTGGGCAAATAAGTGGCGATGCGGTGCCCGTATAAAACCGACAACACGATTTATATGATGTCGGTCTTATTGGCTGCGGTCTATGTCAAACAGCAACGTGCATTGCGTCCATGCTTGATGATGATATAGTGACGGACGTGGATAGAGACGTAAATCTGTCACGTATTTTATGAGATGCTAATATTAAAAACCATGACGAATGATTCGCTCATACAGTACATGTAGTTTATTTTAACACAACAAAGCATTGCGAGCCAACAATAAGTACATTTAGATCAATGGATAAATTTCATTCTAACTAACTCGACTTGAACTGAGGGTTAAGAAATAATGGGTCAAGTTTCTCATTCATCTTTTTGCATTTGGATTTGAATCGCTATTAAAGCGTTATTCGATGTCGCCCACTTGTTTTGTGAATGTTAACGCGTGTGATGTTTGTTACTATCGTTATCTAGCACAAACGTTCTAAAAATAATTGTTTCGAAATGTGCACCTGTAACAATATGCAACTAGGTCACAAGAATTCTTCTTTTGCAAATTAAAGGAACCTTCATTAGTGGAATTGACAGGTATGTTCCCAAAAGGGAGAGGATAAACGTCGTCGGTGGCAGATCGATAGGGGACAAATGGCATCCTATTTTCATCCATTCAATTTATAGATCGATTTTCGTAATAAATAAAATAAGGCGACTGATGCGCAGCAAGGGCATTTCATTTATTTGTGCGCAATTTCGAAGATTCGAATCGCCTCTCTGACACAGTGCATTAAATATTGAATTCCAAATAGCCAGTTAATAACTCATTTCGTATCATTATAAATATACTTTATGCATGTTTGCGGGTATCAGGAACTACTATGTAGCATAAAATGTTAAAGTAAGTCCATTGAATGAGGACTGTACTGCAGTATCATAGTGAACTAATTGGATCGTGAGCGGCAAATCCCCAATTTGTTGGCTGATTCAAAAGGTGTTGAAATCCACACTGCACTCAATTGCATTATGGATAATTGCTGATACAAATGGTCTCAAAAGTGTATTACGTTAAACCCCAATGGAAAACGAAGATTCCGTTTATTCTGATTTCCGTGAAATTGAGTAAGTTTGTTGAAATGCAGCGATATATATTCATACTTTAAATTATTAATCGATATTGATTTTTTGTTGTTTTTAACCTTTTGAATCTGAAAGTCAATTTCACTAATTATTAATGTATTCTATTGCGGGCGGATTATAAAATTATACGAGAAGGGCACGAGTGACTTAGTTGAGTAAGGTGAATGGATTGCCCCCTAAAAGCAGGCAATCACTGTTAACTAACTTGCATGCACAAATGTTTCTTAACAGGAACATAGGATACTATGTTAAGATGCCCCTATTACAATTGTACATACAAGTAAAATATTGTTAAATTTACATTGCTTCAGTTCAGGTACATTTATGAAAGCATTTGTTTATTTTTAATGGAATAAACAGCTCCCATAAACTTATTTTAGAAATATTCCCTAAATTTCTTCTTTGATTCTAGCCTTTCATTTGAACTACCATATAGGTTTGTGGTTTCCATTACTTAACGAGTTTTCTCCAGACATTTGACAAATGTCAAATTTGTTTTGCCCGCCATAGTTGTAAGACTGTCATGCTCGAGTTTGCAAGCTTCGGATACTTATGACTTTATTGTCAACGTCATTCACTTATGCTCGGTTTGATATGCCACGCTATATGCCCCAGGTTTATAAATCTCCCTCTATAGCATTCTTAAATGCTATTTATATCCACGGAGTAAGGTTGTTCATTTATATTTCATTTAAGATATACGTTTCAAGTGGAAGCACTTTCCCTACTTTAAGCTTTTTCTTGAATCTAGTCGTCGTAATGGAAGCATTAAACTTGGGAGTCAATCAATAATGCTTAAAAGTAACAAGGCTAGATGGCAAAGACATTTTCTCTAAGTGCAATTCGGGTTTCATTATTCAGACTCGGACAATTTTCAATCAAATTTTAGATACTTCTTACATGTCAACTTGCCTAAATCTTCACGCACTTTGCAATCGTAAATGTATTGCGAATTGAAAATTAAATTGATGCAGGTTATTTTGAATTTACGGTTCTTGTACTATTTAAAATTACAATAAGTGGCGTGTGTCTGTGCTAAAACGGGCGAATATCTCGCATAATATTACAGATACAGCAATTATGGCTAGTTAATCATGTCAGGAATTGGGGATGCCTATAATGATGAAGCCAACAAACTAAATTCTACGGAAGTTGTGAAGATACAGACTATACAAGTTTAAATTGCGAAAGTGCAGAGAATGATGATTCAAATTATGCATTAATATTTGTATTAGTTTCATTTAAAATTTCGACATAGTCCTTTGCGTACATGTAATTTTGTTCCAAACTCTACCTGGCTTATGTTGTAATGTCTACAAATGATTCCGTACCTATTCTGTAAATGCTATACAATGTTAAATGCAACGCATTTTTAGAGATATAAATGTACATGTACAGCTGTACGCGTTTGCTGAGTACTGTTTCTTTCATACAGGACACTGTTAGTAACCGTGACAACGTGCTGCTGAGCTAGCCAATATCAACCTCATGTATTAATAATGCAATATCAAAAAAGAATCGCATGAAATCACAATGAAAATGTATGCTCGTATATCATCGTATGGTTATCATAATAATCTCGCTTGACACCTGACTTTGCTCTTTTCTCAGCAATTCCATCTTTGACATTCTTTTTCAGACATCTTGCAATTCGTTCGAATAATTTCAGGACTGTATGTTATACATGTACATGTTTTGTTCTGTTATTCCAGACGGATCGTGATTATCAAAGCGTATTTACAAAAAAAAAAAAAAAAAAAAAACGCTTATGCAAATTATATTTTCCGAATCAACTTGTATATAGTAAACGGATATTGAAGTGGATTTTGAAACGAATATAGTGAAATACGAGTTTCATGAAATACAAACTAATGAGAAACAACAGCTGCATACAAAGAAAAAGAACGAAATTGGTTTTGCACAAGAAGTAATCTCGTTGTAAAACCCAATTTATGACAAAAGTATGAAAATCGACAGCAGGTTTACGTCACTTTTCGGCTAAATTGATCCGTAGTTCATACTTTAATACATGAAATGGATAAAATTGTTGCGAGTCATAAAACCTAGGGATTAATCACAGACATACATGGAAAACGAAATTCTGTCTAGAATAACAAGCTATATATAGAAAAGATTTAAACCAACTACAGCTTTAAAGCTAGAAATCGGTCCAAACCATCAGTTTTCTGTTAAATATAATTCATAGTTGCACGCATTTTAGTGTTTGAAATACGTGTTTTTAACAGTAACTTAGTAAAACACGCGCATGCAGTATTCGTTTTTGGAGGTTAAAATAGGGGTGTAAAATTCCTGTTTTCAGCTTTAACGCTTCTTCCCAGGATTTAATTTTCTTGGAAAAATAATCCCGGTGATTTAGATGACTGTTTAAGGGAACTAGCACACTCTTCCAAAGCATCGTTCAGCATCTTTCGTGATTTGTATATTGTTGTTAGAGTGCTTTTTTACGCCGAAACTATATACATGAATATATGCTTAAGAAATGAAACGAAAAACACGCATTCGGCGCAGCTTCCTAATGCGTTTCGTTCAAAAACAGTCGCTGGTTTACACGAAAAAGACCCACGTGGAGTTTATCAATTATCAGATTTAACGTCCAAGAAAACTTCGCCGTCGAATGAAAGCATTTGTGGTGAGATTCTCACTACAGTACTAAAACTTGTTCAGGACATTGTAACACATTTATTTCCTTCTAAGAAGTATGTATACCATGATCAAGAAATATTATGTCGTGCAATTCTCGCTAAATAATAATAATAAAAAAACCAGATGTATTGAAATTGGATTAAACGAGATCATGCATTTACTTGTACAGGTTGAGTAATATTAATCCGAATTTATGCTGAGAGTGACGCCTCTGCTTTCTGGTTGCGTAATACAAACAATTATGTTTATAGTTTTTGGCAGTAGTTTTAAAATCTAATATTATAAAATGAAAATTCTATAGTTATTCAAATATTCATAAACCGAGCGAATGTCCGAGCTTTTTCGCGGACATGGAACGGCGGTTAAGATCGAAACATGTAGTGCACCATGTAAATACCCCAGTGATCCCCCCTCCCCATAAGACCACACCAGCAAGCATGTGACCGGTTTAAGGATAAAAAACTTTTCCAAATGGTTTATTATTGTAGTTTCAGGAACATACTTTCCAGTCTGTTCAATGCTTTAATTGTATATATTTTCCTATTGCAGGTATAGATAGATAAGCAAAGGCGGGCATTTAGACTGAGAGAAACCAGCGGACAAAGCGTTTATTTACCACGGTGCTGCAAACATTACTGCGTTTAATTGTGCCGACATTTCAAAGCAGAATGGATCAATGGCTAAAGATAACTGATGCTCGTACCCCGTTTCTCTTTTACAATGGCATATATCAACAAAAGCAAAAACGCAGGTAAAGACGCCTTCTTCACAACTGAACGCCACTTCCTCAAAAATGGCGGAGTTAGCGTGTGAACTGAACGGAAATATTGATTGGTGCATTTGAGAAATTGGCATTGAAAAGCGCCTAGAACGCGTCCGGAAATAAGTTATGTACCGAACTAAACCGTCATTGCCACGTCAATTTACATTCGAAGATGACATAGCGGTGCATTAATGCTTCCAAGAAAATTATCTAGAATCAATGCGTACGATGACCTTCAGATACCATTTTATTTTGCGTTTGAAAGCCACCGGTAACACGTCAGTGTGGGGTAGAATACCGTACTGAATTACTTCAATGTGTGGAGAAATATGACGACCATCCAGAATCGCATTAAATGTATCTGAGTCTATAAAGTGCATCCAGAACCGCGGTGGTTACATCGGAAGATTTTTCAAAATCAATGTTTTGGGCGATCGAATGCTTTCGACAATGCGAATCTGAAGACCATTCAGAAACGATCTGCTGTTCCGCCAAGCCATGTCTAGCGCCATTCTGTTGGAAAGTACAACAGAGTCCTTTCACGGTGACGTTTCTTGCGATCCAGAAACATCCTCATCGTGTTCATCAGCGACAGAAACGAGGAGGACGACGATATCGACGACGACGGAGTTACCGGAGCTATCGGTTGGGTGCGGTTACAACTGCTCCCGACATATCTACGCCAAGTTAAGAACCCGGCAGTGGTACGAAGATCTGACGATGGAGCAACGCGAGATCATCAAGACCGAGTACTACCAGTCGTACGACTACATGACTGGACTGAGGACGGCGGCCTCTTTGGGCGGGACCATCATGCTGTTCAGCCTGTTCATCCTCTACAAGATGAAGTGCAGACACGGGCGGCACCGCACCAAGAACATCGTCTTGGATGGCGCCACGGCCCTCAGCGACATCGACATCGAGAAGGAAGGAGGTTACCCTCAGAATGGCGGCTCGGGACCTTTAGGTGAGAAGCCTCCTAACGCCCTGACCGCTAATAACGTCGGAAGCCGAAGAAGCTCCAGGGTGGTGTTGACGCCGGAAGACTTCCAGTTCTTGACTAGACAAGACCACCGCAGGCTAAGTGTAGCGACATCGTCGAGAAGCGAAGGCTCCCGCAGGAGCTGCGGCGCCATCCCACCGTTCGGTGGGTCCTCCAGGGAAAGGTTATCATCCACGTACTCCATAGCGTCCCAATATCCGCTCGCGAGCGCTCGGCAACCGAGGTTCGCCGCCGATCCGGATCCCGATTCGGCAGCCAGGCTGCTGAGGCCAGATCTGGCGGTGGAACCCATCGACATCCACATCATTCAGCCCACGCCCAACGTGAGCCCTTGCGGGAGCATGAGGCGACTGTCGGAAGACGTTGTGGCCCTCGGCGGATGTCGGAGCAAGGAGTTCTCGTCCGTGTCCATTCCCTTGTTGGCCATCCCTAAGGCATACCAAGCGAAGACCAAGAGCAAGTCTAAAAGAAGCGGTTCTTCCGGAGCAGACGGTGGCGCGGCGCCCGTGGCGTCCACGAGTGGCGCTTCGACTTCCGGAGGAAACCTAAGACCTTGCTCGGAGGATGCGAGCGAACTGCGGTTCATCGATTGTTCGGACAGCGACGCAGTGTCCTTCGGCTCGAATTCCGATGTTTTCGGTCCCGCCGAGAGCGATCTTGGAAGTCCTCCAACTTCTCAGTGCGATTTCGTCCAAGAGGCCCTCCGATCTGCGACTTTTCCGGCCGTTGAACACGCGCAAATCAATTCGGATGGCGAGGAAACGGACGAGGAAAGCAACGTCTCGGAAACACGATGCTAGGATATCAATTTCCTGCCTTTTTTCATGTACAGTACGTTGAAGGTGGCCACTTTCCTCAATGCCAACACGATTGGCGCGCGCTTAAAGATAACTACTGAATTGCGCATAATTTTGAGCAGATGTGGTTTTATAAAAGATGGTTGCCTGGTTGAGCGTGGAATCGCATTATAATGGAATTGAAAGCTCACAGATGCGGAATTTCCAAAATGATAAGAGCGTCTACTAGGGATCATGCTTGACCAGCCAGAAATTCAAGACGTGGCGGTGCGAAACACCTGTTGTACGTGTCGCTCACTGGTCCTTAATGTAAAGTTACCTCGTATTTGAATTTCGGGGCCCTATCGTTTTCAGAAATTTAAAGACTAAAAAACTGTTTCCTGATAATTTCCGCCCCTAAAATAAATTGAATCACGTGATTCCGAGATAATCTCGAAATTAGCGAAAGGTCGGTCGAATAAGACGTCACCAAAGATACATGTGGTGCAGATGTACTAGCAATACATGTAGTAAAATTGCGTTGTTTAATAATTTATACTCTACAATTTGTAATATCTGTAAAAATCATTCGATTAAGTGTTGATATTGTTACAAAATCTGAATTCCTTTGGTTTATTTAAAAAAAACAGGTCGCGGGGAAAATTCCAAAATCGAAAACTACTCAACAACATTGATTTTATTCGCATTCTTTAAATTTAAATTTAATTTTTCTCTTAAATTAACTGGAAAACTAAACACAGACACATGTATTCCATACAAAAGTCTCGATTCGAGGCAATTTTGTGGATAATTTTATCATTGAGAATGTTGAATCTTCTTCTTCTTCTTGCAAGTGTAATTATTTTTGGATATTAGCTTTGCATGCTGGGTTGTCAAAAACCAGTACACGATGCAAACGATAATTTCAAGAAGATCTACGTTTATTGTCAAGCTTCACGACATGTATTTTAACTTTTGATTCCTTACTAAATCATTTGCCTTGGCTTTATTCGGTACTAACTTTTACGACAGAAATGCCTAATAAACGAATTGTGTGAGAGACGAACGGTATTCCATTAATAGACTTTAAATACTGAAACTGTCACGAATTCCATTTCAATGACGTCGAAACAGTTCTGCAATAATCAGTTAATTAAAATTCATTGTAAAATAAGTGATTTTACCTCAGAACATTTACTACACCTTTTTTCCGTGTGAGTTAATTCGATTATTATGGCAATTGTTTAACTGGTTTTTGCATAAAGAAAGTTGAAGGTTTCCCCAACATATTACTAATAATATCTTAAGTTTTGGGTAAACAAATGTTGGCTGTACATCCTTTATTTACCAAATTTTATTTGTCATCGTCTTGCGTCATAGTTTCTAAAACTGTTTTGTTTCTTTCGCACAATTTATAGTGTAAGAGATGAGCTAACTAAGAAATCGCATGCATATCTCAGAACAGATTTGAAACATGTCAATAATCAGGCAATGTTATGTCAGTAATTTACTCGTACAAGTTGTTCCTAAAAGATCCTTTGAAAAAGAAAAGTTGCATGCAGCTATTTCTTAAAAATGTGATAGTTTTTGAATGAATTTGAAAGTTTTTTTTTACACTCTGCAATTGCGAAAAAGTTGAGATGGGAAGGCTTAGGTGCATGAACAAACCAATTCGATTGGATTATTTATTCCAAAATTATGTTGTGTGTTTCGGTTTTTAGTTGTGTTCATGTTTATTTGTGGATCTGCTTGTGAGGTAATTTAGATCCATGTCGCAATAACAAATAACGAATTCAATGGTAAGTGGAAATACGTACATGTACAGTAGATAGTGCCTCATAATTATCTATGCCCCAAGCCACCTAACCGTATTCAGTTATACTGTTTTATGAAATCGTGCATGTAATCCCGGAATATGCAATATACAAGTACATGTACAGTACACGTAGGTCAACTATTATGTATCGGCTATCGCAGAAATTATTTATAAATGTATTTATTTTTTATTTGTTCGGTCGCTCTGCAAAAATGTGGGATAGAATATTTCGACTGATTCGATCTTCACATCATTCGTGAAAAGACGAATAATTTTGTGACTAAATTTGATAACTATTTCAAATAATTCAAGATGTATTGAAATGGTTCACGAAACATTCGATATCAGATAGACTGCATTTTTAAATAAAAATATTAACTTTGATCCCAAAGTTATAACAAAAGCACATGCAAGCGAGCTAAAAATACCAAAAAATAGGATAACATTAATTTAAAATAATGAATTAAATTTCGAGATAAATCTCTGAATATGGGATCTATTAGGGTTTTTTGAAATTGTATTTTATAATCTATTTAAATGTTTCTTTTTTACACCCGAGCGTATTAGTGTTCCACCCTGGTTGATTTGAAGGATCAAGCTGGTTATCGTGAGACATTCATAACATTCAAAGCATTTCATATTTCTTATCCAAACTTGCGAAACACCCATCATAAGTCCACGTGAAGGCATTCCTGATAATTATCAAATAGATGACCCGAAATTCTACCACGATCGACCCTTCACGATCGACTCCACATATAATGACTGATAATTGTTAAATGCATTTCTCAAAAATATATACCGTACTTTAAATTTACTCTAACGCCCTTCGAAATATTTCTTTATTTTTAACCGGTAAATTGATCGAGCCATTAGCTGAATTGAAGTTTTGCATTTAAGTTTTGCACAAAGCACGTAAAGTCTGATATCAACGTTGCGTTTCCATAGAGAATAATGCAAACAATTAAACCATAAGATATTCTTGCAGCCGCTTGAAAGTGTTCAAAGGACTCATTGCCTTTTTAGATTTCGCTTAATTTGTCGTATGTGGTACATGTGTCATAGCTCCCATGATATGGGTGATGGCTCTGCACTTGATATTGATCCTCTTATAAAAGCCATTACCGGCAAGGCAGTACCTCGCTCAGAATGACGGAAAATCCAACGTCCCTGGAGCAGGTGTAAGTGACAAACAGTTCTCCCCTGCAATAAGCTGTGATATTGCCGAGATATTTTACAGAAACTCATAAATTTTCCTCATTTTGACAGCGCGTATAATTGCTCATACTTGATCAAAGCCTTGAATAGGTAGAGGGATTCTTCCCCCAATTGAATTGCATCGATCCCTGCATTATAAAATTCCTTATTTTATTTCAAGCTTTTCAGTTTTTCATTCTCGCTAATGCCGGTTTGATTTTATTTATTTTGTCGTTTAATTCCGAACTTTGATCAAGGCTAATTGTTTGAAACCAATTGGAAGGTTAATTGTTGGCAATTGGATGTGCTTGATCCCATGTACTGGGTAATTTCCAAGTATAAAACTGCGTACAGTATATGCAGTATTAAATTTAACGCATTGATTAATTAATTAATTCTAGCATCCTTGATTATGGTGCACCAGGTCATTTTTATTTAGTGGTACTTATTGGATTGTGGTTCAGTATCCGAGGTAATTCCAAATACCAAGTATGAACAACAGTTTATAATGCAAAATTTATTCCTGTTGCAAATTGCTTGCAGTAATGAGAAAATGTCCTACAAATTTGAACGCAGCATCAAAGGAATAAAAGCAGAGAAAAAAATGATCTAAGACATACCTGTACTATTTTTAATTTTTTCCCCCGTTTTTTCAAAATATAACCTAACATTGTCGCGGCACATCGTAGAATTTTCAAAAGATATATGAGTGAAAAGCGCCCTCTTGAATTGCCAATTTCACGGCAGATTTGTCTTAAAAAATTGCAAAATTCGCACCTCCCTCTGATAATTCGGAACGATCCATTTATTTATTTAAAACGTAATGTAAACACGAACTCGTATTTACGAATACGCGCAAATATGCTTTATAAGAAGGCGCAAATAAGTTAAAAAATGATGCTTTACACATTTTTCAACAAATTAATGTGTGTAGACGTGTAGTATATAAGATTTAACTTTTTTTTGGCTCTTCTGGTAATATTGGTCTATAGTTTCATTAGAGAATGGAAATTATATACGCGCGTAGAAAATCAATTGGTGCGTACGTAGTTTCCTGCCTGTTAGCTTGCATCAATTTGGAGCTCCAACAATCTTCACACAATGCAAACAATTTCTCATCAAATAGACGTGCAGCGTATTTTGGTTCCTTATATGGTCGTTTGTTGTCACGGAAAATAATTTGTTACTAAATTGTCAGCGTATGGCATTTCATGATGCCCTCACTTTCTTATGGTAACCAATTCAATAAAATTAATAGCTGTACGTCCTAGTAATATATACGTATTATGTGCAGGCACTTATGATAATGGTAGATTATTTTAAGATTCGATCGTAACATCTCAAGTTGATGAGGTCTTTAAATTGGTAGACATCTTTTATGAGGATTTCAGTGCGGAATTGGCATTATTGCACAATTACGTGGCAATGAAATCATGTTATTAATATTTACACATTTATATTATAAATATGTGGCATAGTTAAATGTCTCATAACCAAGTAAAGGATTATTCCTGTAAATTGCTTCCCTGCAGGTTCAAACGACCGTATGCAAGTAAAATGTATCACTTCCACCCAAATTGTCCATATTTTAAAATATAACCTTATTCCTACAAATAGCGGAATAAAATACTATTTCTTAATTGGCACAATAGCATTTTCAATGCTCAAAGTATTTTGTCCTGTATGTATGAGTAACGCGACTTCTTTGCGTGAATATGCCAACCAAAGATAAAACCAGAGAGAAAGGATTTCAGTTTCACGATGGTAAGAATCTAAAGATTCATAAATGTAGTTTATATATCAAAATGTCCGATGAGGCAATTGTAATAAACTTGCGTACAAGGTATTTTTGTATTGTAACGAATCGTTTTTTGTGTAGACGATGATATACTGTCAAAATAAAAGTTTTGTGGTAAAATTTCACAGATTGGACGTCTGTATCTTTTCAAAACCCATGATTTTTAACTAACATGCAACACTGTCTTCAAGAAGAAAAAAATGATTGTTTGGATGTGTTGATTGCCATAAATAATTAAAAGTTATGAGAAACAACTGTATCATCATGTATTATATATCAAATCATGATTTGACGTAATACAGAATGTTACGTAATGTTACACAAAATACTGGCAGTATAACGTTTTAAGATCATTATATCGTTAATCTATATCGTTAAGATGTAACCAACGGTATATCAGTTTTAATTTGCTTTTTTCATTCTTATTATTAAAATTATTTAATAACAGATTTATTTACTCCCAGGTCCTTCTCAAAATTTTTTGCCCATTACCATCTAAAATCCATGGGACCATCGATTATAGGATTTTCATCATCTATTTGTTACGTTTTTCACGTTACATTAGTACTGAATTAAGAAAAGATAGTAGCAATTCGTAATACATTACAACTAGATCCATGAAAATGTATTGCTCTACAAATTAATAGTGCGCAAAACTAACAAATGCAACTGAGAATAACTTAGTTATTGATTAAAACATCAAGTATGCTCAAGGTCGTTCCTATTGAGATGTTTACAATAGGTTGACAGATGATATTGATAAACATTTTTGTCTGTCAGTTTAGCAATGATGATTATTGCAACTTTAAGCTGCACAGAAAATCAATTTAGCTCTATTGTAGCATAAACAATGGCTAAACCCAATTGTACGTTACAATTTGCAAAGCGTCTGTAAATAATTAACACTTTTAGGAATGGTGGCTCTAACTCCGGCTAGCGTAGTTGACAATTAACTATGAATTCAATTTGATAAACAATGAAAATGTTGATTAAAGATCATGTGAACACCATTTGCACTATTCCAAGTTTACTCCAACCATTCAGAGGCTCTCCTGACACATCCCCTGGCGTTGGTGTTTAGCCCTCGTGTGCAGAAATAGGTCAACGTTAAAAATACACAAACCAACCAACCAACCAGAGGCTCTCAGGTCAAAAATGGTTTGGGCAAGTAGGTTAGAAAAACTTGTCTAAAATTCTGTCTCTTTGACAGAATATATTTTAATTAATTATAACAAACGAATTAGGTCAAGTAATGAAATTAAGCAAATAACACCAGAACCAATGTTAGAATCTGTACTTTAATACAAAAATAAAACTAAAATTTTTTTATATGCTGTACATTAAGAATTACATATAACAATATGCATACACTGGATGTATGGGTCATAGAAAAATACCAAACAAATGATGTTTGTTTATATAAAATATAGTACATGTAGTTTAAATAAAATTACATGTATATCTGTAAAATCATGTCTTTGTATATTCAAACAAATTACATGTAATAAAATTGTACATTCTGAATAATGAAATTAACTAATCTTATCTACAGAATATTGGACTAGGTCATGAAGAATGTAATGAAGAAAATTTGGGATATGCCTCATTTATCGCAAAGTAAGAAATGTCCTTATTTGTTTCTGATATTCTGCCAAAAGCATAAATGTATCATAAATGTATGTCTATGTGAACAAAAATTTGAAATAAGAAATATCCACTTGTAAGACTAAAATCATTCTAATAAGCCTCTGTTTCCCGTTCTTCCATAATTGCTTCAGCAAGTAACTGAAATCCCTGATAACAAAAAAAAAAAAAGCAAAAAAGATTTAGGTAGGCAAGAGGAACGCGTAAAAATAAAGAAGTATTTTTGATAAAAACCTTGTCCATTTCTTCTTCACTGACAAATGAAAACGAAGCACGGATGAAGGGAGAGTCATTATTTTCTAAAGTGCAAAAACGTCCAGGCAAGAATGCTACCTAAAATCAAAAGTACCAAATTTTTAAGCTACAGTACAAAGAAACCATTCTTAATTTGTATTTCAGAAATAGAGAGTATTGCATTAGTTTACCTTCTTGGATAAGCATCTTTTGGAGACCAGGTTCACAGTATCTTTGACGCCTAAAATGCGAATCCAGAGAAACATGCCAGCGGCAGGGACATTCCACTCCGCTAAATCTATGAACATACAAAGGTAAACATATTTTACAAGTAAGTTTTCAATAATTGCATAATCATCACAATTACATCAGTGGTTATATATATTTGAAAACAAATTATTTTCTAAATATTTTGCTTTCATCCATAATCCACATATTATAAATAACAATTTCAAAATTCTTTTTTGGGATTCCAATTTATGGGATGCAATGCCAAACAAACAGAATTTACATGTTGCTGTTGTGACAATAATGTACAAATATACCTATACAATATATATGAAATTTTATTCTATGCAACACTCAAAAGTGCTGTACTATTACCCTTATCAATGTCATGTTTGTTTGTTTTTCTATTTCTTTTTTCGTATTTACCAAATATGGATACAGATTACAACCTTTCAACCATTTTGTTGCATACTTTAACATCAGATCCCGCCGAGACTCATAAAATCGAGCAACACTGTTCAATAAAGGTAAATCAAGAATTAATGTTTTCTGCACGATGGTGGTGACAGTTATTTTGACAATACTTACGCAGTAGAATGCCTCACATATTCTTCAAATCCCCATTTTTCTAGCAATGCATGAATGATAAACTAAAAAAACCAATCAATTTTGTTAAAAATATCATTTAAAGATTGAGGAAAAATAATGAATTGCAATCTTTAACTTACCTGTGGTGCATGAGATGTGTGTACAGCAGAGACCTGCATATGATAAACAATTCGCTGTACAAGTTCTTGGGGCCCAGTTACAAATCCAATACGCAAGCTAGAAAAATAATGACAGACATGACAAAGATTTAGAAAAAAACAATTCATGTAAAATTAATGATTAAAAAATGCTGACCTATGGTAGAGCTAAAATACAACTATTTTCTTAAACATAGTTTCCTTACTTAGTGAACGACATGTTCAAATTAATTTAAGCAAATTTCAATTGATGACATGTCATACATGTACAAAGTATCATGTGACCCAATTATGCAATATCATCAGCATTCACTCACTAGCTTAAAATTCCAAGATTAATGCAAGCAATTGCTCTATGAATTTTTAATCATTACCCAGCATTTGCAAAATGAAACCAAATACTTATATTCATGAGAACTCTTACCCGCCTGAAAACACTTTTGAAAAGGAATCAAATCTAATCACCCGACCATCAACATCCATAGACATAAAACTTGGCAGCCTCTCCTGTTAAGATTCACATAAAACATTAGTGTGGTTAATCAAGAAACCATACAAATGAGCAGAGTTAAATTTTAAGGAAAATGGCATAAGGAGAGTGAAGTTTTAATGACCTTTGAAAACTGCATAAAATAATATGGATCATCTTCCAATATAAGCAGATTATATTCTTGAGCAATCTGAAAAAAAAAATACATGTAAAAACATTTACAGCAATTTTGTTATGCATAATTTTTCAAACTTTGATGAGCACTCACTTTGTATATCTCCTTTCTTCTGTCAGAAGAGATGGATGTTCCCACTGGGTTGCTGCCATTTGGTATAACGTACAAAATTTTTGGGACACCTTTTGTCTCACTGTGAATGCTCTTTGCATCCCAAGGTTTTAAAACATCTCTAAGAGAATCTGGTTTTATACCATTTTGGTCCCCTTTCACTTGTAAGTGTTTCACATTAAATGGCTTGAGCTGCAATTGGACACATTCATAATGAAAAGATTTTCATCTTTTTTTCTAGAATTGCAATTTCTATTTCAGTACAGCTAAATGTTTTAAGTTTTAATAAACATAATTACAAAGAATTCATTTAGGATGCTTACAATTGCTGCAGCCCCAGCATAAATGTATTCTTCTGCAATAATGTAATCTTCAGGACTGATCAACATCTCAAATGCCTAAATAAAGTTAAAATATTAATTTATCAGAATGATAAAGCAATCATTATTGTACCTATAGGCAAGCAAATTACCTTACACAAGCCATCTTGACTTCCTGGCGTTATAACGACTGACCAATCTCCTTGCATTGGTGGGCTGTGAAGGCGTATCTGATAAAGCTTCAATAATGCCATCAGTTTTGAATACCTAATTTTAAAACATGAAATTTAATACTTGCAAACACAAATGCTGTACACAAAAATGGGTAATTCATAAAAATAAAGGTTCAAATTCAATAGTAATGTCATCATACCCTTCTGTTGGTCCATACTGTAAAGCACTTGACAGCAAACTCCCATCAAAGGAAAGCTTGTTACCATCTCTGAAAGTATGATAAAAAAAAGTAAAATGTTTCAGAAATACACTTCAACACAGACACAAATACCGCTTGAAAAATTAATAGTTATAAGTCTAAACTTACTTTAAAGTTACCGAAATGCTCTCAAATGGATACATACTCGTGTTGGGAAATCCGGTACCAAAATTAATTATTGGCTCTGGTGACAGTGTTACCATTTTCGCTAAAAAAAGATAAACGAGTTAATTTGACCAACAACAATTTCAAGCATAAACAGACATGTTGGAATATAACTCACTTATTTCTCTTAATGGACTTGGCTTTCGTTGCAAAGCGAGTTCGTTTAGGAAGCGCAAGTAATTCATTGTGAATACGGTTCTTTTTGGAATGCAATTAATATCACCTATAATCATATAGGAATTATTTACAGTACTCAGATGCACGAAAATAAGTCATTCACAGATTCATAATTGGGCAAAGCAAGTCTAATGTAAGATACCGGGACGTACAGAAAAGTTGCCCTGAACCATAGTAGCCTACATGTAATAGGAAAAGTCAGCATCCTTGACCTAAATTAACTGCTTAAACTGGCTGTAGGCTATATGAAGTGTGTTATGGCAACAACCACAATTGCTGGCAAGGCGGTTTCAATTAATTTTTCATCAATACATTGATTTGGGAAATCATTTACAGCAGAGATAAATATCAAGAAGTTATATATCATATATCACTGATTTTGATATTCCCCACATGGGAGCCAAATCAGGACACTCGCTGTTTTTCATCAGAAAAAATCAAAGCCAGCTTAGCATATGCAAGTTGTAAGTTTTTATTATTAGCAAGATACAAAAAAATTCCGTGCTATTGACAAACTAAGCTCTGTTTAAAACATAAATATGCCAGAAGTTGCACGCACGTCATCAAGTGTTTTCATGACAGAAATCGCAAAAAAAACATCTAGGCCTACATGTACGTAATGCATTTGGCGCACATACATGTATTACTATTTAAAAAAAATGACAGCACACTTAACGACCTTAAGATTAAAAAACAAACTACCAATAACTTTTACACATACATGTAGGCTACTAACTTCATCAATACACGACCGAGCAAGGTGGCTACCGAGCAAGGTGGCTTAGAGGTTGGCATCCTCGTCTTGCATTCGGTAGACTTAGGTTCGATTCCTGGGTCGGCTATCTTCGATTGTGGTTTTCATGGTTTTCCACAATTTCTCCAGGCGAATGCTGAGATAGTTCCTATATTAAATCGTCCATGACCGTCTTCCTGTCCTAACCCCTTCCCACCCTCCTCATTAAAATCCCAAATACGGGAAAATTAATTAAATTGTCATTTTGGGATCAATCATGACCGGACTAATTAGTCTGATTTCAATTGAATCCCCTCTGCCACATGGTACTACGTACTGACTGCAGAGTAAAGAATAAAATAAAATCGTTTTTGCTCAAGATACTTGACGAAATGCTTCCTTTAATTTTGACACCATTTTAACTGAGACCGCGATTCATCTTGTTTAATGCTTTTCAGATTCATGAAAAACAAAAAGTCAACGAAATAGTGTCTACGGGTATATCAGTGCTTGTTTAACTGGATACATGCTGCAATTTATATACACGTCCATTTATATTTAATATACTTTACCTGATAATCTATCTGCATTAACGCCTCCACGCAAGAAAGCATTTCCCCCGTCAATACTTTTGAAATCAGTTATTTTTATGAAGACGACTGTTCTACGGTAATGCGCCGGTATTCCCTCCAACATCTGATTGGACTGTGACGGTAAAGGATCGGGGATCTTTGCCTGCGAAAGTATTAGCCCAGGTTATGGTATTTTACAGCGTCTTAATGTGCTTTGAATTCAAGGAAACATCGTTCGTGTATTTCGATTACGCGGGTATTTTTAAGCAAAATGACTAAGCAAACTTGCATCGCATTTTTTTTAAAAAAAAGCATGTTTATACCCAATTGGATAACTACAAAATGTGTGACGCTTACCTGAGAATGAAGTGCCGCCATTCCGTTTGGTAAGTTGAGGCGGATTATGCCATCGATCGGTACCGTAAATATTCTGCCGGTGCATTTTTCGTAGGTGTAAATACCGGACGTGACGTCGCAATATTGACCCGGTGCCAGGCCGGTTTGCGCATCTTTAACCATGATCGAGTCTTCGTTATTCATGGCGAAGAATCCTCTGTTGCCCCTCGAAAACGCGATTTGTTGGTTACCATTGTCCGTCCAATAAAGCATCGGCTTGTTTTGCGTGGCTATCGAGAATTGCACCATTTGAGCAATGGCCGGCCATCTGTGTTCGCAGACCCAGTCCCCCGAGCAACTGTCGTCGCCAGCAATTTCTACAGGCAGAGTGTTGAAATTGTCGTCGTGAGGTGGACCAATCTTTGGAAAAAAAAAAACCACTGAGAATATTTTTTTTGTATTCGCCTTTGAAATTCCTTCGGTTATTGATCACCACGTGATCATTGCTCGCTTACCCAATTGTTTATATCTTCTCCATTCTGGAAATTCCTGTCCCATTTGTAGCTACTCATGACGCGTTTCAAGCCATACGGCCATGCCAGCATAAACGTAACGGCTTTTCTGTACAGATCCGGGGTAAAAAAGTTCAAGATGTCGTCACCACCGCCTCCGTGGCCTCTTTGATTGTCGTGGTTGTCGACGAAAACCAGAGCATCGTTGGAATTCACCATTCCCCAACCTTCACCAAAGTTCTTCGCATAGCTATAATGCGCAATACTTAAACGAATCGCCCATATTTTCACATACCAAGGGTATCCGCAGAACTTACCAAAGCTTGTCTTTTCCTTTTAATATCTTTCCCAAAGACATGCCGTACTTGAATTCCGTTATCCTTCCTAGAGCGACGTACTCTTGGCTGCTTATGGCCTCGTATCCCATGTCGATGACTTCTTGAAAGATGAGAGGCTGAGTGTTGGGCTCGAAATACTTCTCCGAAAGAAAGTTCAGGTCGCTGTAGATCATGGCTAACTGTTCCGGCCACATGTGCTTGGCCGCGTCAATTCTGAATCCCGCAACTCCGATGTCCAGCAGGTGGTTGAGGAATTGGGTTATCCTCTCCCTCACGTGCTCCACTTTATGGTTCAGATCATCGAGGCCCACCAATTTGCAGTCGCGGACTTGAAATTTGTCGCTGTAGTTTTCGATATTTCCAGATTGCGTCGGACACGAGGCGTCGTTGAAGTCGTCCGGCCCGTAGGGTACGTCTTCAAAAGTGCGAGCGTCGCAGTCGAATGTACTGCCATTGGTTCCTCGGGTTTTTTTAGGAAGATTTCCGGCCATGTGATTGATCACTACATCCACGTAGATTCTATAATGGTACGGCAAAATGACTCGTCGAATGATGTTGTTGAGAATATATATATATATATAGTCAGTATACAGTATATTCGCTTCCTGTTTATACCTTACTCCAACCTTGTTGCATCTGTCCACCATCTCGCTGAATTGCTCTTCGTCTCCGCTTCTGGTAACTAATTTATAGCTTACCGGTTGATATCGTTCGTACCACGGTCTGTTTGGCAAATTCGTTGACTCCGGATTTACGATGATCGCGTTTTCGCTAGGTGGAGAGACCTGCATACGTACGAGCAAAATGGCGGATTGATCAGATACGTGTTCGTGTCAGGACATGTGTATGAAAGTTAAACAATTTATAGGCGGTATAGATTTAAAATCTTTGTTCCATTCCTGGTTTATTTACTTACTTGAACGCCCGCATAGCCCATTGGTGCCAGAAAACGCTCGCATTCAGCGGCGATGTCTAACCATCGCCACTCGAACAAATGTACCATAACATCTCTTCCTGAAACGTAGTTAGCATCGTGAAACGCAGCCTGCAATTTAGGCCAAATCAAGATTAAAACTGCCAAATGAAGGCTCGAGCTTAGTGATCCCGACATCATGTTTTCTCTAATCTGCATAGTTTCTAGTTGCGTTAAATTCATTTTTATATTTTTATCTCGTAATATTCATCTATTATTCGTAGCTCAAAAGCGCCCCATTGGTGGACATTATTTGGCCTCGATGGCGAGATCTCTCGCGGCTAATGATGAAAATTTGAATCATTCCCATGTAGTAAACACTCAATGGAGTTACGCCATCGTATTTTAGCCGCTTCATTTATGTTTTGAAAATTGAATTCGGATATATACGTTTGTATTTGACGGATGTATAGTATTGAAATATATACTTTAAATTTGACAATCCAGCATAACGTTCGGGCAGCGAATGACAGGAAATACATTCTTGTTGGGATCTATGACGGCAACGTAACAAAGATCGTTGAAAGCGTGATAGGTATCAACGAGCTGCTTTGTTATTAATACTAATTGAGCCGTTTGTTAAACACATCGTTGATATCCGCGCATTTCCTCCACTTTTCCGATATCGTGATATTAGATTTCATTGTTCGTCACCGTATATTATGTATCGTAATTTATAAGTGTTTTTTTTTCTCTTCCGATCAATTTGTTTTTGTTCATTGAAAAGAACTGTCTCCTTATTGATAACAGTTCAAGGTTTTCATACAATTTCGTTATTTCTCTGTTGATGCATGCATGGAAATGTTTTCCATTTCACGAGCTACATTATGAAATCTGGTTCATACGTTGATGCCATCGTTTTGCACGTTTTCGTGGACAATACTCGCGACAAACATTCGCTGTTTTTTGCATTTATATCCACAGCGTTGAATGATGGCTGAAATGGGACAATTATCAGTTTTCTAACGCTCTTTTACAATTCATACACTATTCAGCTTATACTCGGATAACTAAGTGTCATATAGTCCACCATGCTGATCATAGAAATAAAATTGTACACAAATTAAATTCTCAAATATTTTATTGCGACACTTCATTCAAATTTAGTTGTAAGCCAACCAATGCATATTGCTCTTTTAGCTAAAATCCCACATGCAAACGGAATGTATTCTGTGATGCATTTAAAGAACTCTGTTGTGCACAAACGTGTTCCCGTTGCATTTCGTTTTGCATGAAAAACTATGGAGTTTTAACGGAAAAAACATTACACTTTAAAGTATGTTTTTCGCAATTATGGTAAAAGGAATTTCCGGAGAAACGTTCATTATAATTAATCACGTTATGTAAGCAGATGTATAGTTTTAAACTTTTGTTTTCGGAAAATTAAAAATTTCATTTCACGTTTGATAATAGCCAATTAATCGTCTATGCTTTACATTTTTAATATATTCATAATATTTTTTCAAAATCTACATCATGCTTCGATATGACCAATATGCGCTATTTTACGTAACTATTGCCTCATGACACGATAGAGGTTATTTGATCCACGTTAGAACGAGTAGGCATTTTTATTTGGTGGATATAAAATTGTAGTTACCTACATGTACTTTGTTGAAAGTGATGTATTTGCGCCTATTGTTTCAAATTAAGAGCTCGTTTTTTCAACGTAAAAAGCGCCTATTTTTTAAGTAACTTAAAATTATTTCTGGCAAATGAACACATGCGATTGTTTGCATTAGTCTTTTAATGCCCTTATTTGTTTGAAAACGAAACAATTTAAATCGATGTATTTTCAGCATGAATTGCTTTTTGTAAACCATTCGTTCGTGAATCAACATATGCGTGCACAGTCTATTTTATAGAGTTATGCTCGTAATGATGATAACTTTTAGAAAACAATGAGTTACGAATTGGGGTCAATAGTATATGGAGCAATAGTATTCCAGAACTTTGTTCTCTCGATCATGACGTTGGTCTGATGAGTCATGATGTTCATTTCTTGTCCCATCTCCAAATATTTCAACGGGTCATCTTTCCCCGATGTATTCCATATTGTCCCGTTGAAACCGACAGGGGTAGGGTTTCTAGAAAATATCACGAATATTGTATAAATAACATTCCGTTTCCTGGCCCATTATTAATAAATTTATAAAAAAAAAGACGATCTTACAGCTGGCAAGCAAAATTAAACCACATATTAACGAACTCATCGCTGAATTTTTCATCTTTTTCGGACAACACCGTTCTGTTGAACAAAAAGAACAGGTCGATTTCGTGTGGTGAGTCTGCAATTAGAAACCGTTATTTAGCTAATGCTATTGGTAATTAATGTAGCAATGATACTTTTTTTATTAATTATATTTAATTTACCTAATTGGCCGGTATAGTTGAAGGTGCCGACGTTTCCTGGATGATCGAATAAGTACATGTAAACTGGAACTTTTTGTTTCGATATCAGCTTCACGGTATTAGCAGTGCCAGTATTAAACACTACATCTGTATGCAGCTGAGAAATAAATATCTTAAATCATTAAAATTTGTTCTATAAAAAACGTCAGTTTTCAGCCATAAAATCTTGATTGGTTGAAGAATAATTCATGGGTTTTGAAAGAATGTTGGCGTTTCCAAATTCGACGTTATTTAATTATAAGATCCTCGGATAAAAAGTGGTTAGTTTTACGGAAGAAAGTCTACTCCCAACCCCATTATTTTTGCTTGTTGATCCAGGATAAAGGGAATGATAAGTTTATTTTTTTTCCGATTTATATAGTCTTTTAGTTCAATTTTAAGTTTTAATTCATGTTGTATTTGACGAACGAAGATTTTAGAAAGTATAGCTATAACTGATTAAATGTGTACTTACCTGAATTACAGTACGTACGACTTGATTTCTGTCGTTTACGTCAATCTTATCGAAATACTCTCTTTTAACGGCGTACGACATGTTCAACAAGTTTGTTTGGTATTTTGTCACCTCTCTCAGAACCTCGGGCAGTGTAGTATTAAAAAATGCATCATCGATTTTATCGTATGTAGTGTCATTTCCTGCAATAAATATGAAATGAGTGGTTTGTTTTCTTGGTATTGGTTGGGTTGAAGTGGTCAAATTAACACGGGCCAAATGACTATAGCTGGTAATTCGCGCGTACATTTTACAGTACAGTATGTGCATTCTTACAGACATTTTGTTGTCAAAAAATACATAGAGGGTATACATGTACATGTATAATAGTTTAGAGAAAATTGATATTACAATATTATGCAATAAACTCATTAATGTGTGGAGGAGTTAATTTATCATTTAATACATTTTCTTAAAATTTATGTTGGACTACCCTAATCCCGCAAGTATAGTCCGCCCTCGTGTGTAGTCCGCCCTCATGTAAAGTCCGCATTTTTTTCCCAAAAAATTTAAAAATCATAGATAGTCCGCCCTCGTGTATAGTCCGCCCCTATGTGGAGTCCGTATTTT
>JAQGBX010001631.1:0-23796 GCA_034698745.1 Megaphyllum sjaelandicum | reverse complement strand
CCCAAGGAGGGACAATTGTCATTTTTTGAAAATATTGAAAAATAACACTAAACAATAAAATCAAAATTTCAAAATTTCGCCCATAGGATTTCATAGGCTCCGCCCACAAAAATCGGTGAATAGACCCCCTTAAGATGAATTTCGATTTCGGATAGCCTAGTACATATTTTGGTCTAAAAGCGAATGCATTTTGGAGTTCCTGTGCATTCGCGCCATGTTCCGTAATACTACGAACTTTAGACAATATTAAAATGAAGGTAGGCCTTCATTATAACGGGGAATTCCTTGATAAAAGTTGCCCCAGCTTCCCATCCATTGCAAACTTCAACGAAACTTTGTACTTATTGTTGAAGTTCTGTTTTGTCAGACTTCTTCTAAATCGAACTTCGGTTTAAACGAACAAGTTTTTACCGCAGTTCAGCGAAACTATACCAGTATGGGCGCTCCGTGTCGGCACCTTTGATCTATGTCACTCGCTCGACATAGGATAACAGATAGCCACAGGGTGGCACAATACTGCAAAATTGGCTAAGTTTATAGCAATCCGTTTTAAAGGAGAGTTACGATAGGCCTAAATGCATTCCGCCCAGGCCGGTCTGATTGTTTAATCAAGGCTACGTTTTCTAACGTACCGGTAAGCCTATATTCGCCGAAACTGTTTCAATTCTTATTTTTTATTCCCGAAGTTTCATTCATCCTTCATATTTGGCGCTTTGCTGACAATAACAGATGTGATTTTCGATTCGCTTATTCGTATCATTAATAAAACCAAAATGACAACTGAGGAAAGACATTTTTCTGCCACGTGAACGATCGTGTTTGTTATTAAAACTGTATTCCTTGATAGCGAGTCGCTAATACGTCTTAATAAAAAACGAGAAGAAAATTACTTTCTAAATACATAAATTTTCTGGAGCAGAACAAAAATTTACCATGACTTTTATTTTTCGCACAATGTTGGTAATGTTTTGACTGATGTTTCTTCCATCGGCTGGAAATTGACGCTGAAACTGTCTTTCTTTTATGTCTCCTTCCTGTTTATATATATCAAACTGCGAACGGAAAGTAATTGCGAGGAACTTGTATTATTAAGAGTTACATGGACGGTTATTTATTGTCACATCACTTCTTCATTAGAAGTGAATGTGGTCTGCGCAGAAATCAACGAAATGTTGCTTCGAAGAATGTTATACAAGTTGCAAAGTTGGTGAATGATGAAATTCATTTTGCGTAATTAACGTTTCAAAAAAATATATTTCAGAAAAATACGTGATGTAATCTAAACCGAATTATGATACTGTACCTTGATGCAGTATACTAATATGTGTATTGGGGATTTGGCTCTTAGAGAAGCTAACCTAAATGTCATTTCCATGTTCTAATCGTTTTAAGATGGTTTTAGGCATAAGGTTACATTTTTTGTGTTGTGTGGACAACAAATAAAATTAAGATTTGTAAATACATTTATCATATATAAAAATACATCGTGGATATCGAAATTTTTAATTTATTTTATTTTTCCGTTGACATTTATTGATCACAAGATGACGGTTTATAATAAAATTAAAACAGGATCTTTATTGATTTTAAATTATCGAGTGGGAAATCTGGAACCGTCAAATTACCAATCTCTAATTATATATTCTGTTTATCTATATAACAAATTAAAACAAAAAATATTTAATTTTTTACACCTAAAATTATTTTAAAATGAATTCTCACGAAGTATGGATCTTTATTAAAACCAGTAGCGAAATATCTGTGAATTTTCATAATTCAGAGAATATGTAAAAAATTGCCAATTTTTCCAAACGTTTGCGCATATTTTCGAAAAAAACAAACTGAGAAATTATCCATTTCTAGTTAATTGAATCTCTTTTCGGTATCTACATGTACATAATAAATTTAAAAAATATTCAGTTTTGTTCCCAAAAAAAAATTGTCACAAAGTGTGAACCATTAGGACACACTCTTCATTTATTACAGTAGTTATGTGTATTGGAAACAGTACGTTAAACAAGACGACCATCTCTATATAATGTATAAAGAAGAGATGTATGTATATGGTTGGCTTAGTGGTCAAAAAGTTCGAATTTCCAAGATGCGTCTTTGCTGAAGTGATATAGGGGCGCTGCTTTCATTAGTCCTACTTCGTCACTTCGGCAGGTCTTATCGGTAAGTACAGCTTGGCAGAGCCGGGTCTTCCAGCTAGTTTTATATAAGAACCCACAGATAATTATGAAATGGACACATACATGTTCATCAGCGTTTGAAATGTATGTGGATCTTTCTTATTCGCGTGTTCCTCCGTTCTGAATAGGGAAATTTACCACTATTTTCATCCATGTTTTCGCGGGGGGGTTAATTTAACCTATCAATGTCAAACGCGTAGTATCTGGACATTTTCAGTTATTTAATGCTGAGTGAAACGAGCTACATTTTGGTCATGTTCGAGCGTTTAAATTAAATTACTTCCACGTGAAAGTCCCAATTGTAGAGCACTGATTTGCCTTAATGATGACCATCATTTGAGTAAATCTGCGGTGTATTTTACGTCGCCAAATGTTGAAATCCCGCGAGCGTCTCAACCTTAATGAAATATACGAGTGTTGAATTTCATTTCCATAATTCAAAAACGGGTTGCGCTTCGTAACTATTAATCAGAGGTGATTGATGAGACCAATAATTTGGTTTCCATTCAAAATGGGACTTTTTTAAATCACTTTCTTGGCCCCGTTCAATGCTCCGTAAGCCATGATTTCGTAATTTCCTGTTGTAACAATGCTTTAAGGTTAGGTAATTACCGAGGGAGGAAGTTGCAGGCTTCTGCAATTAACACGTGATACCGTCATCAGCTCCCTGTTGCTGGGCAATCATCGATAACAACTTTATTGGAATTGATTGCCAACCTACAGGGGTGTAAAACCAGTTGACTAACCACTGAATGTCTGAATGCTCAAGGGATGGTCAGTACAGGGTGCGTAAACAAGGATTCCCCCAGATCTGGAAAGCCTGGGAAAGTCAGGAAAGAACGACTTATTTTGAATACGTCAGAAAAATCCAACGTATTCATGTTGTCACAATCCAGAATTAATGTCCCCCAGTGGTTAGCTCAGGGCTCATTTGAAAACTTTTCAAATTTTCCCATTACAACGTTTCCAAATGTTTAACAGTTTTCGAAATTTGCAGAATTTTTAAACTTTTCGTAATATTAATTTGCAAGATTTCCAACTTTTTCCAAAACAAATCTGCAAATTTTTCAATCAATATACAAAGAAAAATATATTGTTATAGCCATGCAGCATGTCGTTGGAACTGATGCACAATATATTGCTTACATGCACATGTAGATGTGTTTTAACGTGGTAATATAGGGTCTTTCTATACGAACTATTCTAAGTATGTAATTCGTTGGGTTCAGCTGTAGTCCTATAGTGTTGCATATTATTATAAATAATAGCATAATCTGACAAATGCAATATGCTGGTTTATTCTTAGCAAGCATTTATTTAAAAAAAAATGTTAAAGCTTAGTATTCGGTGAACTTAACGTTTGCTATATGACATGGTTCTTAATTCTGAGTTTCACCACACATGCAATTTTCTGGTAGCAATAAGCTAAATGTATCGTGAATATGTTCGTACTTTTTTTTTGTTTGCAAACTTTTCGTTTTATGCGAAATGTAACTCGCAGAAGAAAATCCCATGAAATAAAACGGAGTAAGATTCATCTACCTTAATAATATTGATTTCGAGTCCCCTCTTCCTTGCGGGCAAATGGGGCTAGCTACAAATATGCAAATTACTACATGAAATATGCAAGTGAAAAATACATACGCGAAAGATGTATACTGTATATTTCATGAATAATTCTGGCAGATTTTTTGAATGATGAATCTAAATTCGTACAAATTTTGAATTTGATAGTTTTTACGACAATTTAACATAAGCCACAGATTTTTTTTTTAAATTTTACTTATGAAATTATTAAATACGTATAGGATATTACTATCTGATTAGAAAAGAAATCTCTTAAGTAATTTACGGCTTGTTAAAATACTAATGTACGCTAAATATTAAAGCATATCTAATAATAAATTAGAACACAAATTTATATTAATTTCACAGCATTGTTGTATGTATGAAAATTCAAAAGTATGGTTCAATGTTAAGGGCTCAAACATCTTATTTTAACAGGATTTTTAAATTACACAAGCATTGCCATCTGTTTTTGATGTCGTTAATTGTAGCTTATTTTGCGATTCATTCCCTTCACCGATATATTTGTTAACACCATTTTCATTATCGCGTCAATTTATACGAAGATATATGTTTATTCTAATGTATCATAGCAACTAAAACCATCTTGAAATATATCCGAGAAATAAAACGAAACGACGCATCTTCGAATTTGAAACTTTATACAATGTACATTTAGACGTCACATCTCCATTAACATTTTAAAGCTAAAACATTTTTTAATACATATACATGCAGTATATCAGTTCGTCGTATTTTGTGGGCATCTTGATTAAAGACAGCTTTGCTTGCAGTAGATAATAACTCAACTCGCGTATGAAATTTCATCTATTTTCTGTATTTGCCACACAGCCTCTATCAACGCTATTTCTTCGTTGGCATACTATTATTCATAATGTACCCATATGCATGGAAAAAATTATATATGGGTAGATCGAATGCTTTCACCATTGACTGCAATTCTATATGCAACGCTATTTTAATGAATTGTGTGTACATGTCTTTGCCCCATTTTCAATTTTATATTATTTGCAGATTTCCAAATAGATATGAAACAAGTCGTTGTAATTTTAACTGCTAACCTTGTAAATTTTTGGATAACTAACTATGTTTAAATGTAAAACAAAAAAGTTTATTTCAGTTTATAAATAATTTTGTTTTAATTATCTTCGCACTTAGGAACATGAACTATGTTGTTGTTTTAAGTATATATTTATCATATATTTATATTGTATTTTGAAAAATACATGTTTAATCTACATACCCACATTTTTATATTTTCCATATATTGCACAATATATATTGTACCAATCGTGTACCAACCGTTGTACCAATATATATATCGGTATATGTATAATATATTATTTGCATATTATTGTCCATATAGGTAATCCTTTCTTTTCGTACAATACTGTACTTAAGAAGGTTGTTGAACAACGTAGCAAAGCTGTTTGATCTTTCGCAGTGTGAGTTGCAATTTCAACGTTGAAACTTTTCCTTATATCCATTAATCCCGTAACCTGTTTGAAAATCCTGATGGAATCACGGGGCTGACATCGAAGATAACGTCCCGTTAAGGGGATTCCGCTTAAATTAACATAAGAAAAGGACACTGAAACAATGCTGAGGGTCAGCTAGAAAGACAGAAGGAAACCTTTGCCAAAACGTTGGCGTGACGAGTATTTATATGACAGGGTTAATCTAATTTTCTGCAGAGAGGGCAAGACAATATCAATCTAAGAAAGCCGCATGGCACATGTCCACCACCATTTTGCATAGCCATCGCTTTATCCGCACATTCGAGGATGTTTGCTGGATGTCCTGACAGATTCTGTCACGCCATTACGTTTGTGTAATAACGTTGATAGAGGAATAAAACGTATAATACTTCCTGCTCCTTTATGTATTCTGACAAGCCACGTGTTCGCCCGAATGAATGATTCGCATTGCGAAAAACTGACCTTCCACCCCTCGGTGCTATCGTAACACTTTGATACTCAGCACACGTTCTTTGCCACGTTGCATATCTTTCACTTTAAAAATCGATGGCGTGCAGTTTATCGAAGTCGATAACGTTTTGAAGATAGCTTCTTAGCGCAAATTTTGAATAGTTTTTTTTTTCCTTTTAAAATCGTCTTCGGCGATACAAGTACATTTATTCAGTTGTGCGAAGTTTGTCTTTAAAACGTACGTTTTCACTAACAGACTTAATGCTGTATTTGAATAAAATCTATGTAGCTTGTAGCATGTTTTGTAAATAGACGTTAATAGAAGTTGGGATTGTTTAACCGTTTAAAAAAGTAAATATATACTTCACTTTTTACTACTTAGTTTTTTTTTGTAGATGGGATTTTAGTAAGAAGAACTCGATTTATACAAATTTTTAAAAGTACGAACTCATTTCCAGGGTATATGAACGAATAATGTTATTTTTTTTTGATTAAGACAAATTGCGAATTCAAATATTACAAATGATATATATGTTTTTTTAAACGAATGGATTTTCGAGTTTCCGAGCATTCGCGCTATACTTTATCGTTAAAACGAACTTTAGACAGTGAAAAAAAATGCTACGTTATACGGGGAATTCCCAAAATAACATTTCCAGCACCTTCCTGAATACCCATCCTCCTTCTAAAGTTTCAAATAAGGAAAATACAGGGTTATTACAAAAGAATCACGGCATTTAAAATATATATATTTTGGAAAGTATTATTCAATACAATAGGATACAATGGTAAATGACACTGTCATGCTTTTTGTGTCATTTACTATTGCTACCTATTGTATTGTATATTATTTTACAAAATATATATATATATATATATATTTAAATTGTACGAAATAGAACCTTTTGAAGCTCTTTCCCTCGTTACATCAGGAGAACCTTTTTAGGTATGCTTCGAAGAACCCCCCAAAAAGGTTCTTTTTAAAGTACCTTCTAAAAAGGTTAAAAATAAACTAATAAGGTTCAATAAACTGAACCCTTTTAAAGGTTCTGTGCAAATACAAAAGGTTTATTATTAATTGAAAAAGTTCAATACTATATGTTGTTATGTAATTGATATGCTTTAATTGGGAAAACGAAGTGACATTAGGCTGTATAGCTGCTTTTTAAACTTAAAAGTTCACATTTTGGAACAAACAATAAAATGTAAGAAACGTCTTGGTAATTAATTTAAATATAAATACGCACGTAGTTGCAGGTGTTTTCGTCCTGAAAATCTAGTGCTATATAGATGCGCAAATGCTATGGCATTGAGTAAAAATTGAAACATTTGGTATAATAACTTGTTCAAACCTAACTTAACCTATCCTGGTTTGACCTAACTTTAAACGTTCAAATTACTGTTTCAAAAAGTTCAGTTGTTACTGTACACCATGTACCATGCAGTTGTACATCTAACAGAACTATGCATTTCAGCACGATAGCAGCCATTCAACCGAATAGAAAATCGCTTTCACAACGAAAACATTGCAATGGAGTGAACTGAAATAATCCACAAAAAAAATTACTTTAACATTGATTTATTTTCGAAATCCGATTTTCTCGAGCCACCTGTAACTGCAAGCAACACTAAAAGTTCCTGGTTTTAGAATGCAGCCTCTAGTGTAAGATTCCTGAAAAGGTTCCTCCTAGAACCTTTAAAACTATTAAGAATTCCTTGAAGGCCAGTAATGGTGATGAGATCACCATTTTTAGTTGAGGTGCTTCGAAGCAAATGAAACTCTTTTGTTGTTTCTCCTAGGATCATTTTCAATGCAATTTCTGAAAGTGTTACAATTCACTGAAAATGTGAAACATATAATGCAACATCAAAGCCGTTCTGGATGTTTTTAATGATTGTGTTCCACGCAATTTCTGAAAGTATTAACCCGTATAAAGTAATGGAACTAATCTATAAAATCCTTAAAGCCTTAGTTATATTGGCTGGTGTTATGGACTTCTCGTATATTTTGCTGGAAGTTTTCTTGACGCGAAGGCATCATATTTACCTAATAAATCTCTAAATATTGAAAAGCACGCTAGATTTCATTCTCTCATTTATTTATATAGCCAAACTGTCAAAATAACTCATTTTTATGCCAAAGCACACTTCTCCGGTGGCGCATAAAAGATGCATATGCTTGAGCGAGTAATAGGATGTCAACCATTATTTGTAAAATACAAGGGGAGGAAAAGGAATCGTTATTTACAAAATCTTTGCGAGAGTGAAAACTAATATCTATGCTGGACGTTAAAGAATGATGGGAAGTGTAATCGTATAACTGATGTTGTGTTTCAAGTCGCTTTTGAAAGAAATCTTTACTTTTTCTAGAAAGTCTAAGATAGGAGCTCAGGTGAAAGATAAGACGTTTATAGATAAGACCTGGTTTATTATTGAAAACATACAGTATATTGTTAAATAAAATTGTATTTTTTTTTCTGAAACAGTTTATTAAACTGAATATTCTTAATAAAAAACATATGCAGTTGTACGAAAGTTAATGACATTTTATTTATAAAAATGACATTTTTTTAAGTAATCCAAAAATTTTGCAATTTTAGAAAGCCGCTTAATTCGTTCACGATGGTTCTAGCGATTTTTACTGAAATAGGCGATAAATGTAAAAAAAAAATTGACCTAGTCGAAATACCTGTAATTTACCCTATGTTTTAAAAATAGAAAAATGTATATTCAATGGTACATTTGTATTTACATATATTTTTAAAGTTATATTTTTAAAAAAATCGATGTTTCCTGTTTGCTGCAACGGCTGAAATTTCATTTCCTAAAATGTGCAGCAAATCCATACGAGTCCAAGCTAGCGCGCCCGTGCTTGTATGAAAGCTGCTCAAACTTGTTTTGCGTTTGAGTTATTTAGACACGTGGAATATATGATCGAATTATGCGATGAGACGACCGGATTAAGCGACTTTAGTCAAAAAGGACGTTCTGAATGATTTGATCGAATAAAATGACTGATCGAATTAACAGGCTTCCACCGTACACTGTACATCGAACGTAAAATACACCGAAACAGTCAATTCTCCAACAGTGGCCAACCCATCTTTTGTTCAATCTCATCTTTTTTGCATATCAGAAAATCGTCGGGCTGATCCCTAGTGAAAAAAATAGCACACCTGACTTGAATCATCTCTTCAAATTGCCACGCTCGGCCGACATCCTATATCCTAAATTTCAGCGCCGCTGCAGCTGCGGGTCCATTTGCATATATTTGCATCCGAGCTCCAACCAAAAGCCATCACATTCAATTTGCGTTATCCTCGTAAAATCTGTGGTCATTACAGTTTGACACTTCCCTTCCACCATTGGTCTGACACGCGAGCTCCATTATGCCAGGAGCTGCGAAAATTTCGAGCAAGTAGCCAACACCAATTTCACGCAAACGCCAAAGCTGTTCAGTTAAAAAAAAAAAAAATGCACCGATACAACAACTTGCCATCTATTCGGTCTATAAACCGAGAACCCCCTTTATCGATTTTCTATCTGGGTTTCCTATTACACGCTTTTCGAAATCAAATTTAGAGATTTATCTCGTGTAACACAAAGCCACAATTTTTCAAAATGATGCTTACTTCAATTCACGGTACATAGGCGCCATGTTATTTTAACTTCTTCATTGCCCCCCTCCTTTCTACCCCCAAACCAAACTCCCCCTCCCTTCTCCTCCTTTGTTTCGGAAACGTTTCCGTACTTATTAAGCTGCTGGTTCTTGAGAAAATAATGCCTTTTTCAGCGGAATTACAGCTATTCCTTATTTTCTGTCTGGTTATATCGCCGTCGTCCAATCATCTCTTGATTGTCTTAACTTTTGATGAGGGCCAAAAAATGTTTCTCTCCCTCCGAATACGACTTTTTGAATGTTTTTCTTTTCGGTCTTCTTCGGCTACGATGTCCTCTCATTGGCTCGGCCATCGTTCATCGAACTCTTGTGTGCTCTTTTGATTATAGCCGACGAGTTCTGGCTCTGATCCATCACTCGCAATGGGCCGGAGGTAAGACTTCCTCCCTACTTCTTGTTACGTTAGAGCCTTAATGCGCTCGAATCCGCTTTATGGAGTTGTGGATGAATTGTGAGGATTCGGTCACATTAACCGAAGTGCTTAACTAACGCGAATGGTCAATGGTCAGTTAGTCTCATAATCGAGAGGGACACTATCGTTTGTTTTTGGTTCGCTTTCGTTTATTTGATTACGAGTGTCACTAATCGTGCAACATCGCGCTTTAAACATCTTATTCGCTATTACAATGTAGTTAGTAACCAAAAATACTTGTTAAGCAGTGAGTGTGACACCTCTGATGCATAATGATTCGTAATTTTGTAAATTATATTAAATGAATGCTTTAATTTTAATAGTTTTTTTTATTATTGAAATGTAATTTCCTGCAGTTTTAACAGATATATGTATATGGTTGGGGCACTAATTAAATAACTGCATAACTTCGAAGTTAGTTTTTTTCTCGACATGAAATACTTAGGAAAGTTTTCTGCAGTTTTCTGTCCAAGTTTCAAATTTGGACAGCTCAAAAGCCATTCAGTGTAAGTCAATTTTGGCGAAAAATGAAAGACATTATTGATTGCTCAATAACCCAATGTACAAATATATTATTTGCCAAATAGTTTTAGTCATACTTGCATTTATGTTCGCGAAATTAATGTCTGAACTTGCAACGGCTTCCGCAATGGCCACTCAAACAATGACGTACGCAAACGCTGCTGTATCTCAAAATGACTTTTTAGGGACTTAGCACTGATTGGTTTTTGAGCTGTCCACCGGATGACGTTACTTAAAACTAAATTTTAGTATTAACGATAATGGTAAATTAAAAGTCACCGAATGAGAAGTAATCGATGTGCAGAGAAAATTATTCCTGAAAATGCGTGGATTTATCTCTATGGCTGAAGGCCGTCACATACGTGGAAAGTTAAATTCGGAAATACATGACGAGAAATTGCAGAAAAGTTATTTCAACTGAAACAATTTCCTGTTATTGCAGACATGTAGCGACATTTTTAGAATACATCCATACATTTATATTCATGCATAGTTTCTAAGAAAAAATGTGGGTTAACTAACTCGAAAGCACTGCTTCAACGCTTGTTCCATCCTGTCTTATCTTGATTAGCTAACCAACTGAGATTAACTTTTGTGTAAGACTTTAAAACCTATGACGTCCGTTTATTTCCAGAAATAAGTCGCTCAGAATAGGATCATTTTCTATTTTAAAAATATATATATTAATTGCGAAGGACATTTTCCTCAACACATGTGGAAATATCAAGCAATACTATATCTGGAAACAAGTTTCGTACTTTAAATAGCCTCATGCGTGCCCACCCAGCCCTTTATTTCTGATAAGTCGGCATATTTCCAGCAGAATATAACATCTTGGTTGGTTGTAAATCCAAGTGGCGTGATTCTAAGGTACAATAAACCTATCGGAGATAAAGATTAGCTGGAGTGTTTTACTTTAAATAAGCGTTTTCTGGTAGTTGAGGGGGGAGAATGGATTTTGTGGAACAAGTTGGGCCTTGAGTAAGCGGATTTCTCCGTTCATCTACTTCTGGCATAGCGTAGGAAAAGACTTTGTCAACATTACTAAAGGCCGTGAGGCAAATCCCTAATGCGGCCAATAGTAATTGAGCGAAGCTATAATCCAGCTCCGGCTACGTCCTCTTCTGCTGGAATTTCAAATAAAACAAACCCTTAACTCGCCCGATGATTGTCTCGTCCTCACCGAGGGCTAACAACACCTTTACTTCGTACATTTCAGCGATTTCCTATCCTTTTTTTTCCTTTCTCTTCGGGGAATTTTATTTGGGAAAATGGTTAACTGCGACGAGTCACACCGCTAATTTAATGCGTTTTCTATAGACTCCGAACGAGTCTTTTTTTTTTCTAGCTTGAATATAAATTCCTTGTTTTTTTTTCGTGTTTTTTTTTTACATTTCTACGATCGCACGAGTTCGCTACTTTCTTAGGGTACCCAGCTGCCAATGACTTTCATTTCGGATTTTATTTTTCGTTTGCCTTTAACGAATTCCCGATCGGAAAAATATGTGGATGCGAGCTAATCTCGACATATTTTCGTTTATTTCATAACGCGCTTCGTGCTCTTGGTATTCATAAAACATGTCCCTATACTTGCAGTACATATCCGTACTTTTATCAAATTCATGATGTTAAGGTGTAAGCGAGGATCTCACATTGGACATTTGTGATGGTATTATGAAAAACTTGGACTTTTTCACTTTCTCCTCATGTCACATTTACTAATGTATTTGGAATACTTTCCAAAATATTTCTATTTAAAACCGATGATTCTTTTGAAATAACCCTGTATTGTTCAAAGTTTAAGAAATGCGTAAACAGTAAGTTAATTTTTTATATTTAAAAAAATGTAACTTAAATTTTGATAAATTTTACGCTTCATATTTTATGTAACATAACACACTATATGTCTAAATTATCACTAGTGCCATCGTTTGGCCAAAAAGTCACTTTAACTGATGTTACATCTTTCTTCACAATTAATTGTATTTAAACAATAAAATATAAGTTATTTATAATTGCACTTCTATATGCTGGTCGAATGTGCATGCATAATTCGGTGTTATATCATTACATGCATGTGTTTTCATTTTAAAATAGATAAATTCTCAAACATTTTATTGATAATTTGGCATTGTAACAAGTTCACAGAAGTTTTTCGGGCAATTTTCAATATATATATACACACAAACATTTAAAAAAAAAAGTTATCTTAGTGGTTTTGATTCAGATACCGCCATTCATGACGAGAAAAAAATACTAACCAGAAATATGGTGGATTTATTATTAACGTTGCACACGGCGCCATCTGTGGGCAAGCATTAGATATGAAAACAAATCTTCTTAAATATGCAAACATACAGTGCTTAATTATGCATAATCGACCAACCTGGATGTGCGGTTATGTCCTATAAATCTTGAAAGTATACATGTACATAAGATAAATTTGTTTGTGCTGAAAGATCGTACGTCAGTTGAAGTTATGAGTTGACCAAAACGGGGCACTCATGCTAATGAAGACATATACATGTACTATGACAACATAAAAAATAGAGCGAATGCAGTTCGTGCGCAGTAACTGTGTGTACCTCGCAAACATCTTCTTTGTGAACTAGTGCATGCAGATATATTCTCAAATCCAATATAGGTATACACAGTAAACTGTGGATGTAAAGTAGTGTACATAGGCACCCGTTTCCAACTGCAGCCCGAATTGCTTTGAATTCCCTCTTGAAATGGTCCTCATTCGTCCAGGATCGTATTATGAAAAGCTGCACGTTCCTTTAATATATTATCCGATATTTTTTGCTAGAGTTCAGTAGGTAACGTATAAGTGAAATTGCAGGAAATCTTTCTACTTCCTAGCTGGAAAATGCAAAACTAAGAACGATATATAGACGCACAAATATGGAAATGTCTATGGGCACTTTGTCGCAGACTAACGTACATTAATTGCATTATTTGTGGTGCGCTTCCGTACTTTTTTTTTCATCTATAGTCAAAAATCATAAGGGCTATTCGAAAATTTACGTGTAGGTATTTCTATAAACAAGGCATCAAACATATTTCCAGTTAATGGTGTAATAATAGAATATAAAATCGTTAGTGATTTTATTGTATAGCTGAAAAGATTTCCGTAATTTGTTAATGGCTATTTGCGCTAATCCATTTAAGAGGAGCCTAAACAAAATCGATATACAATGTTACTAGACTAAAGGGTTGGTCATGTAATTGCCACTAAAGTTAATGAGATTTTCAATTGACTGATGGTCTTAAAAATTGGCAAAATAATCTTAATGAATCTACATTAACGCGTGAATTTACTTTGCATTTTGTTCGAAATAAAAGCAGTAACGTATAATATTATGAGCTGTAGGCCTACATACCTTTTACCAAAAACTATGCAGCATTATGATGTTACATTATTTTACATGTAGTGCATTAAAGTATTTAAGAATGCATGGCAAATATGTATCTTGAAACACTTGCAGCAATTCTTTAAAAATAAAATATATTTATATTTACTGAAACCAACATCCTTCATTGTATCTCTAATATTCACACTTCAAAATATAAATTCAACCATATTTTGCACGTTAATTCATAATGTAATATTATCACTTAAAATATAAATTTAACCATATTTTCTACGTTTATATGTACTTGCATACCTGCATATTATGTATAACGTCTAAAAATGCATAATATATGCTAAACAAATATATAACTACACACCCATATACTGTATACACGTATAATAACAATCACACGCAAAAATGTATAATAACAATTGCTGTTTTTATTATGTTATTCATTTCTACATCTCCCCCTTTCCTCCTCCTTCCCCTAAAAAATAACTTTTCTAATATAGATATATAACGTTGCAACTACAATTGTATACAGTTTGTAACTTCGACAAAACTATTATATTTATGATAGAGTATTTGTAGGCTTCTACATGCAATTCAGTATTTACATGTACAGTAGATGTTACAAAACACTTTATATAGGGACGGTCAGTTATACATTTGCACATACTGTATATAAACTTTCAATGCTTTCAACGCAGCTGTATCGATACGAAATTGAAGACTTTTGGTCCATGACGGTGAGCCTTTATAAGTGGCCCTCTTAATCCAATTTATTACTCCCGAGTTTGTTTCGTCTTTTGCAGGCATGCCTAGCAGCTGCACCTATGCACGGTGCATTAAGTTGACAGTATACATTGTACAGTATACTATACATTTCCGACGCAATTGGCAGTCTATGCTCACGGAGTGTTTGCTTCCGTAGGCCAGGATAAGAAGCTACTATAGTTTTGTTGCCTCGGGTGATACAGATGCTACAATTTTTTGTCACTCATTTTGCGCGTAGCTATGGGTATCTTCAATTTGAAATAGAAAGAGGGCGAATCTTAGGGCGCATTGGGATAAATTATGTAGCAAGTTCTGACAGAGATTTCAGTCGACACCAACGCTACTTAACTCCTATCGATTTTTTTTTACTTCTAGCCATATATGTGTTTTTTTTCGTCTCTCTCTCTCATCTTCTCTCTATAATTCGACAGACTTTACATGTGTGTCATCCTCGCGTCCTACGCAGTAAAATAAGCGCGCCTTTCATTGGCCGAAACTGTCTTATGAAATGGTCATTTTTCCCAAAATGGATTCGTGGCACACGACCGAAGAATAGATCCTGATGAGTTAGGACGGTGTCTATAGCGCGGCGACGATTACCATTTTTATCTGACTGTTCGGAGGTTCCCTCTCCCACACCCTCCCTCCCCCCCCCCTCACATAAAAAATTACTGTAATATATCATTTGAGGAAGTGAAAAAGTTTGAGGACGGGAATCCTCCCTTTTTGTTCACATCTCCCATTGGTCACTACCCGTTGTTCCTTTGAGAACCATTCGACCGAGAATCCGAGGTTTTTTTTTTCCTATACTGTACATCCAACCTTAAATAAAGAAGAAAAAAATGCTGCTGAAATCTTAATAAGATTCACTTTCTTTTTCCTTTTTATTCCCGAGTTCATTCATGCTGGAAGAGCAGATAGTTCGACTCGCAGCTGCGTCTTTGGGATTTAACTTTATTGAATTTTTCATTCGCATCTTCCCACTTTTTTTTAACGGTTGGCCATTATCACCTCTTTTCAGAACTTTATTCATCGTTTAATTATAAATTGTATTTGTTTAACCGTTTTGTACTTGCATCTTCAACGAGCCACAGGCGAGTGTCCGTATGTTAAGCAACGATAATCTTATGAAAATGGACCGAATTTCAGGTCACACACGAGGCAATTCATATCCCGAAACTTGTTTTCAGATATTATTATATAGCTTGGTTATTTCTTCGTGTGCAGGAAGAAAATTCTCTTTGCAAATAGATTTGCCGGAATTTTTCCCAAACATAAAATGATCCTATTCTGAACAACTTATTCCTGGAAAGCAACTGACGTCATATGTTTTACATCCATGAACATCTTTTGGATAGCCAGTCAGGAAAGGCATACGTCGAGTTAGTTTATCCTTATTTCCCTTTGAAACAGTGATGTGAAACAGTGCATTTTTTGAAGGAATATATTCTGAAAATATTGTCCCACGTGTCTACATGTGCATGACGCAAACGTGCGAAACAAGTTTGAGCAGCTTTTTACAAGCCCGGGCACGTTTGGACAAAGCGCGGGCGTGTATCTAAGCATCTAATGCATCAGCGGCTATACTCGTATTGATTTTCTGCAAACATGTACAGTATTTTAAAAAAATTAAATTTCAGCCGTTTCAGTTGTAGCATATGGACAACATCAGACACTATTTGCAACTTTTTTTTATAAATATAATTTTTAAGACATGCAAATACACATGCACGTACAATTAAATATACGTATTTTTAGAGCAAATTATTTTGATGAAATCAATTTTAGCGGGATTTTTTAAAATTCATCGTCTATTTCTTTTAAAATCGCTGGAAGCAAAGTGATCGAATTAAGCGGCTTTCACTGTATTTTTAAAAATCTTCAACGATTTTTGCTGGAGGGCCTACATCGATCCTTAGATCTATGAAAGTTGTATCTGCTAAGCAAAGGCACAAAGTCATGCCCAAAAATCAATAGATACGTGTAATGACGCTGGCTGAGGTTACCTCGATGCATACGTTTAAAATTAGCATTTATTTCTCTTCTTTTGTCTCGTTAGGACAGCGTGAATGCGAAAATTGTCTTATTTTGCCATTTTTTATAGTTAGCCGTGCTTACGATTGCCTAGGAACTAGAAGATAAGGATGTTAAAGCTGCGATGGGAAGACGAGTGTCTTAATGATTCTCTCTTCCGTCACGTGATTTTCATCAGATTTTGTTGCGAAAAGTGAATAAGCTGGAATAGTGCCGGTGTTTGTTTCATCTATTAAATGCATATTCATGAGAAGGCGTCATTTTTCACCCAAGAACATGAATAGATTTCCTTCCAGAAATCTCTGTTTTCCTATTGGTGTAAGGTGGTAATGATATGCATTAAATATTAAAATTAGGGATAATCTCAAATAACGGAAGGAGGATTGTGTTACTCGCTGCTGGCATTTGAAACAATGTCTGAATCGTCATGCTACGCAGTGGGAAGAGTGGCTCATATTTACTTTCTATCTTATTTAGCGTGTTCATCACACGATTGGAATATCATACGAGGAAATATTTGCATTTAATATCACGTAGGGTATTTAAAACATTTCTGTTCTCTCGATTAAAATCAAATTTTTCAACGCTGTTTATCCAGAATGACGTTGCTCATTAAAAAAGTCCTAAACGAACCATGATTTGAATAAGTCAGCAGCTAATTATATAAATGCATACATGTACATACTGCATTACGATATATTAAGTAAGGTTTTAATAAAAAATTAGAACAAATTCAAGATGCTGAAGCGCATTAACTCGTAGGATTGACAACGTTTAGAAGTCTTCCATATTGTGAAATTTACTGGCATATTTGTAACTCTCCAAAATAAACAACCACATTTTCAAAAAGTGCTTTTCTTGTCTTTGATAATGCACATAATTTTCATTTGCTTTGGTGATACGATTTTATTCAAAATTTGAAGATAACCACTTTAGATAAGTCCTCCCAAAGAGGTGAAATCTCTTGCGTCTTACCGATCAATTTGAAAGCCAACACCTCTAAACCAGCAATTTTGCAAGCATAATTTTGGGGAGAAACTTAATATTTTGCTCAAAAATAATGAAAAAAAACAATTGTCCCACCAACCTTGATATTTATTATTTTTAACTTTCTTGTTTCGTTTGTTTTTTTCTCTAAATATCCACTTTTTTATTAATAGTGATTAAAATTAGTTTGCATTTTCTCGCTTTTACACTTCAAACAATTTAAAAACTGAATAATTAATGCAAATTGAGCAATGACGTATAATTGTGGATAACTGGACAATTTATGTTTAATTTCGAAGAATGTTAATTTTTTGGCCCTAAAACTATGCTTAATCTTTGTTTAAATGTTACTTCACAAACGTTGTGCGAATAAATTTTTAATTAAATGTTTTTAAAATCATTGTCTTCAAGATATGTATTTATTTCTAGTAAATTTAAAGGGGCAACACTTGTTTGTTATTTAATTTTCTAATTTTTATATTCACTTGAATTTCTTTATCTTCGAATACACCTGAATATACCTGTAGTATTTCAAATACGGAAAGTGTTTTGTATTTTTCAAAAATGTAAAATTGTTGGCCCTAAAACAATGCCATTAAAGCTTGGCATTTTCGTTTAAAGTTACTTCACCCCTTTAGATTATTTATTATCTTCAATCGCACGTTACTTCATAGCCGTTAGGGCAAACAAATTGTCAATTAAAAGTCAACTTTTGTTCATTATATCACGAACTTTATTTACGTGATTTTCTAGTAAATTCAGATGAGCAACATTTGTTCGTTATTTACTTTTCATGTTTAAAATGTATATTTGCTTGAAGTTTTAAAACTTCGAATACACCTATAGGCCTACCCGTAGTTTTTCAAATTCAGATAAAGATACATTTTTATCAACGAGTCGCTGCAAATTGCAGAGTTTCGTACAATCCAGTATTTCATGACGCTACCAGTATCTGGTTGCTAGGTTCTTGGTTTTGATTATTGAAGGTAACCTTGATCCGCTAGATTGCACATGTTCCCTTCGATTAGAATTACTTTGAATACCGTACATCTTTTTCAAAATTCGTCTCGCATTTCCTTCATTATACCGTATATAGTTTAAATAAGCGACGTTTGTGTCAACTAGAGCAGTTCAGTTTTAACGATTGATGATAAAGTCGTCCCTACAAACTATTTGCACTAGCGGAAACGAGTAGAAATCTCGTTAATGATCGAACATTATACTTGTACGTATACCATAATGTTTATTCCGTCCAATATTAAATGTCCGTTTCGTAGGAGGAAATCGATGAAAATGACCAGACCATTAAAGGTTACAGCCCCCTCGTCGTAAATTCTGTTTTCATATATCCGATGAGATATTTTTTTCAAAAATGCAAAAGCACTAAACGTCCTTTTATAGGACGTTTCCCCTATTAAAGAGACGAACACGTGGTAATCCAATTTGTTATTGTTGTATGTTTCCTGTTGATATGGTAACACTTCTCTGATTATTACTCGCAGCCTTATCGTCGAATGCTACTAAATTTGGACGCAGTTTTTGGCGCGCATTTACCTAGACTCTGCGTTTTGTTATCAAGAAATATTTTTAAAGGATTTTATCGCTCGTATAAATGTGATTTATAGACGGGATAATAGGTAATAATCACCACGTGGTCCGAAGTCTATAAGCCCTCGTTAAACCCTGGCGTATGTGCGAGCCTCTTATTTAGATCCACTAACGTTTTAATATATTTTAATATTATTCATTTCTGCGTATGAATTATTTGGCACGTAGAAAAGATAGGAGTAGCGTGCGCATCTAATTAACATCGCAAGGGCTCCGAATATAGCCTCGGCAAATTTGTGCCCTCTCTCCACAAAAACATAACCAACGTCTAATTAAATTTTTAATATTTGTCATTCCCTTTTTAATTGTCTTAGCTGTAGGTCTTTCAATATTTGTTTTTGTCTATCTGTTATATGGTAGTTTTAATGCGATCTATTATTCGAGGAAGACGCGTGATCTTTTTAATGCCCGAAAATGCCGCGTATGATTTATATGAAATCAAATTTATATAAATTGATGAGCACCGCAGTTTTAATGGGCTTAAAATGTTAAGTTTCTCCACCTGCACAAGCCCGAAGGAAAATAAAAAAATGACATTCAAATCAATATGTTCTTGTTCCATGTATGGTTGAAATGTAATGGAACTGATAACGAAATATTTTAGGATGTCATAAATGTTTCATATAATTTCTTTAAAGTTTGGCTCAGAAATCTAAAATTTAAGTTTTCAGTCCAGACGACCATTTTTGATAAAGCGTGTTGTTTAAAAGTTCTTTCCATTTGAACATCAGCTCGTATTTGTTCATAGCCGCTTTTTTAACATCTAGTTCAAGGTGATGGTAAGGTCATCGAACAAACCTTAACTTTGATAGATTTTTTTTACAAAGTACAACATTGATAAACAATAGCAACAATGTTGTTGCATTTTGACATCCATATTTTATATCGTATTCGTGTCGTTGTAGATGAAAAAATCTAAAATTTAGTTTTTTATATTAAATCTAGAAGAATGAAGCTCATGTTTTATTTTTGATACGATGGGGTTCAAGGTATGCTATAAGGTCATCGATCACAATAACAATTTCATAACTTTCATGTCATTTTACGATCAATCTTTTCACCGAGAAACCTTTTTTGATGTAGTTTTAAGTTTAGAAATTGCAGGAAATTTATGTTTTCCATTGTCGTCAAAAGTTGAGAAAAAAGTTGATGTCGGTATTTTTTTTTCTTATTTCGGTAATGATGCATTTTTTTTTTGAAAATTCAATTCGGCATACGATGTAAGGTCAGTGATGTATAAAAAATATTTTAATACAATTACTGCATGTTATAATCGTGTTACAATAATGCTGCATTGTTCTTGCCTTAACAAGTACCGTACGTTCAATGATTGGACATGCAGTATAGGGGTAGTCAACTACATGTACAGGTAGATATTCACGAATTGCACTTTTGGTAACCGTGAATCCACTAGTGCTTACCATACTCGCATTAGCACGTTTACTTGTATCGATATCGAGTTGATATAAATTTTAACCATGAGCTAAGATGTCCGAAATGGCCATCAACCAAACAAGCAATTCTATTATCGACATTTTGCAATTCGAATCGTCTTTTATATCACAATTACTTTGGTGAACAATATTTGTCTTTTTTTCAACCATTTCGCCATCGATATGTAATGCTTTTCCAGATGTTGTATTTCAGATTTTCAATAATATAAAATTTGAATTGTTCTCCAAAAAATTGTTTTGAACATACCAGTAATTTTATATCAATGATTTTTCATCGATGTTTCATGCTGTATTTCAATAATCCAAAATTTGAGTTTTCCTCCAAACATGTAGTCGATCATACCAATCAGTAATTTTGTTTCAACGATTTTTCCAATCGATATGTAATGTTTTTCTCGATGTTGCATTTCAATAATCCAAAATTTTAGATTTCCTCCAAAAATGCAATCGAATATACCAGTAGTTTTTTTTCAATGATTCTACCATCGATATTACATGTTTTCTTTTCTTGATGTTGTATCACAGAAATCTTAAATATGAACTATTCTCCTCATACTGTATTATATTCGCTTTATCAGGTTTTCTTTTCTTCTTAAACCCAGTTCAAGGTATGCCGTAAGGTAATCGTCCGCAACAGCAATTCTGTTAAACAATCTTGCAATGTTGGTATCATTTCACGAAATAGTCTGCATTTCTATGTACTTTAGTTTTATTCCAGAAACCCGAGATTTGATTTTTCACATCGTTTAAATTCGAAAAAGTAAACCCTTTTCTCGTTTAGTCGGGGTACGTAGTACAGTATGTGGGCCTCTTTTTTTTTAACAAAATGCAGTTGAAGGTATGAGTTTTCTCTTTGATCAGGGATGTCTGATATTGCCGCGCGCTTCCTTTTTTTAAAAAAGAGTTTCAGTTTTGCGTCGGACCAAACTGCGTGTAAACATCCAATAGGAGAAGCATTTTCAAATGCAAATGTTCAAAAACAGCGAGACGAGACAATGGCTGCATTTGGCTCGGGAGGAACTTTGGAGATGTAAAACTACTGTAATTTTATATGTTGCCAAGGCGACCACATCCGAATTGCGAGTCTTGTACACCATTATCATTCATCGGGCACCTGGGAAGAAGCTTGAATGCAGTATTATCAAGTTTCCTTGAAAGGCTTTATTATCAGACATCGCTCCCAGCAACAAGAAACGAAAAAAAAAATCGAAAACATAAAATAAAAGTAGAATTTCGTCTATTTCGAAGTAAGCTATAGCTAGCTCTCGTCTTAAAACAAATTGGCGGAATATAGGGGGCAAATGAACGCTCGTTTCATTTAAACATTTGCATTTTAGAGCAATCAAGATCCAATTGTTTTTATTCCCGACCCAGAAACGTAAATGAGCGGATTTATAACGTCGAGCTATTTCTACATCCGTATTTATTCATCTAGGCAATTATGGGTTATATTTTCATGCTAAAATACCGCAGTTTGAGTAATAGCTACGATTTGATGCACGAAGTAATCACAATAATTTTGAAAATACAGGTTTATGTCTGAATGTGTTTTATAATGAGCATTTCAGGATGATTTTCCAGTATTAAAAATGCATAAAATCTTTTCGGTTAATGAGTACACACACTACATGTGTCGCATTTTAAGTCAAATTCTATTTTTGAAAAAAAAATTAAGATTAACGAAAATTTCTTCTATACTTGCATGTACATGTAGAATATTGATGAAAAATATACAGTATTGTGTAATACAATGAACACATACATGTCCTTTGCCCCTCCTGACCTGATACTGACGTTGTATCAAGTTAAGCTGTTACAAGTGAAAAAGTATGGCGATAACTTCAAACTAACAGTTTTTTTTACTAGTAAAAAATGCGTTTATTCTGTATTAAAATGTACAGGCCATAGCGAACGATTTGAGATTTGTCATTGAAATGAAACATTGTGTATAGCACATGCTTGTACGTGTATAGCGTTCATTTCCAGAATGTAGCCTATTTGGACTTAATTATTTTATCTGAATATTTAGTTTTAGTTACGGCCATTGAGCTAGTTTTCTTCCCAAGGGCATATACTGTATATTGCTCCGTAATTGGTCATTCTGTGTGTGTACATACTGTACAGCTGTATATGCGCAATATGCATTTCATCGTGTTTATTTTGTAGGTCATGCAATGGTTATGGTTTGTCGTTTACATACAGTTCGCATTTATGGACAATTTACAGTCATTGCTTTGGCATACAAGATTCACTGGACATATTGAACTCTGATATACCATAAGGCTTAGAACACATGTGGGGTCCATATCCTACTACATGGATATAAAAATGTCTATCGAAAACTTCACAAATTTCAGTTGTTTTCATGTTATATCGATGTTCAAATAAAGGTATATAAGGAAAAATGTAATGCTCGACTATTAAGAGTTATATTGCATTAGTTGCATAATTTAGTGCATCGTCGTTGCATGCTGATGTTCATTTCAAAACCATGTTCATTAATTTTGACAAATTGTTTAAAAACTATGACATAAGGTAGTTGTTTCGCTCTGGGAGGGATATGCTAGTTAATTTGGTTCTAAGTATACTTTGGCGTGGTATAACGTTACGCGTACTGTATTTTTCGTTTGAATAATTTCTCCATTTATTCTGATCTATGATAATGAAAAGATACACTACACCGCAAATGCATTAATATGCATTTCTAGCCTTGTTTAGTAAACATTTAGATGTTAATGCCTGTTTCACGCGCCAAATGTTATGTAAATTTATCATTTTATCAACGGTTGGTGGCAAAGCCGTGCCAATCTACATTGCGAGTGTTCTCGCGATGTAAACAAATAATACGTTTGACCTTCTAAAGCATGTTTGTATCGAGGTGTACCTGTATATGTAATCGGAGTTGCTTTCGTTAACCACATTTTTAAGTTTTGAGGTAACGGAGGATTTACGTGAATGATTTTTTTATATAACGTAACTGCATAAATAAAAGTATCTGATAGATAATTTGTAGACTCACTAATTTTTTGCATAAGACCATCTCGAGGCTTATATTAATTTAATTATTCCAGTGTTTATATTGTCAAAAATCATCACTGCAAAAATCAGTCAGAGGTGAACTTACTGTATATACATGTACAGTAAATGAGTACAGTTTTATATACAGTCAAAGCAAGGTGGCCACGAACTCATGGATTTTTCAACAAATCAACCACGCTAAAAATAATTCGGTTTTGGTTACTTATTTTCTCACATTATGT
>JAQGBX010001630.1:0-23797 GCA_034698745.1 Megaphyllum sjaelandicum | reverse complement strand
AACAAAACTTCTAGGAAAGAATGTTACTTTTTTTTACCACCAGCGCCAACCAGCGGGCAAATATTGGTAATGCATTTTAATTACCAATTGTTTGCCAGCTGGTTGGCGCTAGTGGTAAAAAAAAGTAACATTCTTTCCTAGAAGTTTTGTTGTGTTCTTACCCTTATACTCTGTGCTTATACTGTAAGTATTAAATTCTATATTCGCACAAAAAAAACTTTAAAACATGTAACGCACCGTATATTTTAGGTTTTTTATAGATTGATTTTTGTATTTTTTTATTAGCATTTTTATCACGCTTGAATCGCGACTGAGGATGAAAAGCCGCACTGACTATTTCCATGTGGCAGAAATACATGTACATGTATTTTAAGCATTCTGCCTTATAGATTTTTGTTATTAATAAGATTTGGTATAAATAAGAGTCTAACGTAAAGTGAAAATACTCGAAGATATAACTTCACAAATTACACGTATTCCTCTAGTTATGTTAATTTTATTATTCTCATAAAGAGATGAAAACTTTTTTATTCATTTCAAACTGATTGTTGCACAAGTATAGATCCTCCTTTTATTAACCAGTTTCTGGAAATCCTCGAAAAATTCACATTGGGTGGCATTTCCGATAATAATGCAAGCGCGACGCGACAGTTGTGTTAACAGCTCTTGGCACGCTTCGCTGTATATCAGTTTCTTAAAAAAGTTATTTTTTTATATTTCGATAGCTATCGTGGGAGTTGGAAAGGTTGGCTCTCGTAGAGAACGAATTCAAAGAAATTTATTTGGAATTGAGTGAGCAGTGTAAAAAATACTCTTGCGATTTGTTGGATCAATGTCGCAGCACCGAAGAAGTAACTACATGTGTGACTTGCAGCGAAGGGAGCTCGCTTCAGTCGATGCTAATGGAGTTTACTTATGTATTTAGGTGATTGCAGTTCTGAATAAAAAAAGCGTGTCCGAATTCGATTACGACGAGGACGAGTGCGACAACTTGGGCTATCTGAGTTTGACCCGCGTGAAACTGGCCCTGAAGTACGAACAGAAACAGGTGCATCACCAATAGCATTTCCTAAACATTTTCCATTTTTTTCACCCTTTATAAAATAAAAAAGGGTTCTGAAGTCCTTCATCTACCGCATAAATGCAGACGCAACTGAAAGCCTTAGTGATTAATGATAAAATAATGGCATTGTCTATTTTGTCAATATGTGCAAATTCAAAAAAACGGCAGGATTTGTTTTTAAAATCAATAGTACGCTGCGTGGATGGAAGTTTTACCAAGAGGCAGGATTTCGATGCCTTATTAAGATAAACTCGAAACTTCTCCGAGCTTTTCATTAAAACGAAGATGTCGGTCGTTGGAAGGCTGCTGGCACAATTTATAACTCGCCGTTTAGTGGAGCCTTTCTATCAGAAAAGAGGAACTGAAAAACGTTTAGGTGATTTAAATTTATCCGTTGCAATGGTCAGATCGACGCCGATATATTTTCAATGGTTTTCTGTCAGCTAACTCCAATTGGGATGTCAACGTTTCTTTTAAAAGCTGTCAGCATCGACTGTGAACTAATATAACTTACAATGAAATCGTACAAACATCAAAGGGCTTCTAATGGATAGTAATGGGAGGGTTCAAAATCAATTGTTATTTAAGTCCTTCGTTAAACGTGCCAGTTTCACAGCCCCGTGCTAAAGCTGCCGTTCTTGTTCTCTCGTTCAAGTTTGTAGCTCATCCAAACTGCCAGCAACTGCTAACGTCGGTTTGGTACGAAGGACTTCCAGTATGGCGGCGAAGAAATGGAATTGTAAAATTACTTCTTTGTATTTTCATCATTTTTGCGATGCCTTTTATAGCCGGTTTTTACCTTCTGTGTCCGCGTACAAAATTAGGATATTTGCTGCGTAGCCCATTCATGAAATTCCTGTATCATAGGTAATTGCAGTTAGTTTCCAGAACAAAATGCATTCTAAACTTCGAGAAAGCGAGATAAAAGTTCAACTAACGACACTTTTTTTAATACATTCTATAGCACATCATTTGGCTGCTTTTTGGTTTTGCTGGTGTTAGCATCCACTCGAACGGAAAGCAGCGAATTATCCCGTCAGAACATAAGGGGACCCCCACCTTCATTTGTGGAGTGGCTAATATTCTTTTGGGTGACAGGTAACACGTTACTCGTAGATATGGACCCGATCGGTCGGGTGCACACTAGCCACCAAACAAAAACTAAAAAACCCAAACTTTCAATTAACGTGAACTAGTTTCTAAAAAAAAATTAATACAAACTAGTTTTGCAAAACTTGACCGTACATAGTAACTGCAATAAATCATATGGACTAAAACTCAGCAGACGACACTCACCGACCCTCGACGGGAATGCCAAACTTCGTTTGCAAACTTTATTTTCTAGTTTTTGGTTTGACAAAAACCGTTTGCTACGCCATTTTTTTCGTTGTCACAAACCAGAAAAGTTTCAACTTTGGAGTTTTTACCGGTAGTTTTGGTTTGGCGATAGTGTGTACCCGACTTTAATAAACTACCAACTGCTTGAAGTCCTAATTCAACAATAAAATATGTAAATACTGTGCATTGAATATACATGTATTAGAATTTTTAAGTAATACTGCACTTGTAATGCTAAAAATTAACAAAACCAGATTTTTTGAAAATCAATAACATTTTGTTTTCCCTTATATTTATGCAAAATTTTGGGTCAGATTTATACGAATTCAAAAAAAAAATAAAGAGAAATAAAATTTGAACATACGATAATATAACTACAGTAATGTTAGAATTCATACTTCATTATACGATGAACAGTATTAGTTGTATTTCTTGCAGGAATGGTTTGGTCTGAATGTAAACAGTTATGGGAAGAAGGGTTGAAGGCATACGTGAGACAATGGTGGAACTGGCTCGATTTCATCATGTTATCATTATATCTAACCACTTGCTCTCTACGTGCAGTCGCTTATTTTCAAATTCAAAGTGACAGGTAACTTGTAACCGTAAACTTATCTACAAAACGGATTTAAATTACTAACCCTTATACCCGCAATGTAGAAATTGAGATAAAGTACCCCATGAAATGAATTAATAATACTTCAATGCAGTAATCCCCTTTGTATAATAGACTTAAAAGTTACATTTTCCCCTTCTTATTAAAAAAAATACATGAACATGGAAATAAACCAAAAATATGCACGTAAAATTGAACGTCTCTAAAAATTTCGCGTTCTATTTTCCAAGTACAATGTAACTGTATTATTTGTTTTTAAACTGATTGGAAAATTTGACGAATTTTTGAACCTATGGTGAAATAATTTCTACAAGACCGTACATTGATTAGAAAAATTGTTCACATTCAAGTATTTCAAGGGATGCATTATCCCATTAAAACATAATGTTAGTAACTCCACTCCACGGCTTTTTTATAGCAATATTTTTGAAAATACGTTTTTAAAAGTGATATCGCAATTAAACGACTCTTCTGAATCCACTCTATTTAATTCAAATAAAAGTTTTAATTGCCATCTATATCAACGTATCACCGTGCTTCTAGTACATGTAGTAGTTAAGTTTAGAATTAAAAAGCGAGACTGAAAATCGCCATTACCAATATTTATTTTATTTGTGCTGGTTGCTCAGGCACAGATTGATTGATAAGAACGAAATTAATTGTTTAAATCAGTTGCCATCAAGGTTATTTCTAATAATGAAACGTGTTATCATAAATTATATGGACGCCAAAGGTTTACATAATTTGTGGATTGGAGAGCAATTTTCAATCTCGCTTTGTAAATCTGTATTAACATCCTAACAACAACTTGTATACCACGTTTAAGGTTTTCTGAGTGTGAATTCAATTAACATTTACAATTAAAATAAAATGTTAAATTTTAAATAGGTAGTTTCCCGATGTTCAGTTTTCTGTTTTTGATTTTCCATTATTTGAGACAGCAGATGAGTTCATCGATCCTAACTTAACCATCCCATCCCATTTTTCAGATATGGCCCTGGGGAAATGGAGAGGATAGATTGGCCGAAAAATGACCCCACCATCATAGCCGAAGGAGTGTTTGCAGTGGCCAACGTGTTTAGTTTCGCTCGTATCATTTATTTGTTTCAAACGAACCCGCACTTAGGACCGTTGCAGATTTCTTTGGGCTGCATGATCATCGACATCGCCAAATTTTTCTTTATTTTCTTCCTCGTACTCACTTCTTTTGCTTGCGGTTTGAATCAACTTTATTGGTATTACGATTCGGACGAATATTGCGCTCAGCACATCTCAGGAGACAACCATACCGAAGAGTGTGAAAACAATGCCGAGGCATTTATGACGTAAGTGCCAACATTTTGGAAAACTTAGCACATACTATGATATTTCTGGTACGGGTTATTTAAAGAAGATTCTTAGCTGGAAATTAATGTCAACTTTTTGTGGTACTGGTGTTTAGAACGCCTCCGGCTGGCAACTTCGAGTTAAAAAAAAAGTTAGTGCAAAAACGTCAAAATTGCGAGTTATCTGTAAATCAATAAATAAACTTGAAAAAGTTTACATGGTTGCAGCATTTTTGGCGCATTTCGCTCCAAACTTTGCTGTAAACTATTCCAAAATAGATATCCACTTTGCATTCGTGTGATCTCGTCAGCACAATGCACTCCAGCGTATTACTATAGTTTACAGGTTTTGTGCCAAGTTTTTAAAACTGAAGAGGTAATAAATTTATCGATGGATACTATTAGCTAAGTGGTATCGTAAAATGTTAAGATAAACGGCAAGGGGTTAAAAGCGTAACAACATAAACAAGCGTTTCTCAGAGTAGCGAGATCATTTAACCTTCCCAATATACTGTAATTTTAAGTGATGCTCAACATTTTCAGGATAGATGCCAGCTATACCTCATTGCTGTGGTCGTTATTTGGAGTCATTCCATTAAAAGAACTCAGTGGCCGGGAAGACCAAGCATTCATTAAATGGATAGGTCATGCTCTATTGGGAGCTTATTTGATAATGGCGATGACAGTAATGATTAATATGTTAATTGCAATGATGAGCAGATCATTTCAAGACATTGAGGTTGGTTATGATTCATGATATAGGGTAGGAGCACGTTGAAGCTTAATTCAGTCGCTTGCCAACCAGTGTGGCTTAGTGGTATTGCAGACGCTTATCACAAAGCTACTCTGATTGGCAAGCGACTGAATTACGCTTCAACGTGCTCTTACCCATACATGTACAATGTTACATTCCTGATTTCTTTTAATCCAACAGTTTATCATTAAGCGAGACAAATTTATTATATTAGGACCATGCTGATCGTGAATGGAAATTTGCACGCTCCAAGCTCTGGATGGGTTATTTCGACGAGGGTTCCACGCTTCCCCCTCCATTCAACCTGATTGTCAGTCCAAAAGCAATTTACTATTTTTTGAGTTTTATCAAAAAATTGTTTGCTTATTTATGCAAACGAAGAAAGCCGAGTTACCACGTCACAGCACAGATGGTGTTTGCTAAGGTAAAACTTCAAAGGACTTTTATTGGAAAAATAAATATTGATGCTGACGTTTATTCAAAAATATAAAGTCCTGTTTTAGAACGTTTTAGTTTCTGTTTTAGGAACTTTCGACGAAAACCGCTTCTGATAAGGTAATTATGAGCTTCCCCGGTTTATTATTGCAAGTATTTACATAGTGAGAATTAATAAAAGTTTTTCCAGCCCACGGCCCCAAATGGAGATACCTCATATGTTAAAAAAGGAGTCATTGACTATCAGGTGCTTACTTATAAATGTTGTACATTATATACATGTATTTACATTGCAGGGTGAAGCATAATTCAGCGCGTTTAAAATTACACCTACTGTATAAGTTAACAACTGAGGCAATTGAATGGGAAGAGATATGTGGGGATTCCAGAAAAACACATCGCACATGACGTTGCATTGCAAAACACGATTCGTGCGGTTCAAATATACATGTAGGAAAGAAAATCCAATTAGAAAGTGGTCGAGCGTTGTAAAATTAGTGTAATGTATGCATTTGCGCCATTGACATTGGCCGTACGTGCATTGCAAGAATGACTGGCAGGAAATCTAGCAAGTTTTCCAATGCCATAGTCATTCAACAAATCAGATTTTGAGCTATAAATACACAATTATAATTTGTTGCATTCCTTAATTGATTGCAACACAATCACACCAAAAGCATGGAAGTAAGGTACATGACAAAATAGTTGCAATGGTTTCCGAGAAAAGCGGCGAGCCTTCCTGCAGTGCATTCGTGCAATGCATGATTGCCACTAATCACGAAAATGGAAATGTAAACTGCGAGCGAATGATAAGGCTACTAAAGTTTTCTAACTTCAATGGAAAAGCCGTTGACTTAGAAAGTTTTAGTATCGATCCTATCATTCAACTTTGCCATTGATACTTAAATGTCGCAAAGCGAGCCATACCAAGAATTTGTAGTCCAACGTCATGTGCGATGTGTTTTATGGAATCCTCACATGACACTCCTATTCAAATGTCAGATTTTACTCGGCTCTCACCATGTGTACAGTATATCTAGGTATAATTTGAATGACACTGAATTATGTCTCACCTTGGACATATATACATATAAATTAATAGCAAATTTATTCTAGCGGTTTTTTGTTTTCAATAAAGGATGTGATGAAGACACTAGTAAGCCGATATATTCACCAAATAAAAAAGCAGCTGCGACAGGATGGAGTTAATGAAGACGACTTGTTGGAAATAAAACAGGATATTTCTAGTCTAAGGTATGTATAGATCATCACCCTCTTTAGAAAAAAAATATTAAAACATTGAAAGTAGTTCGGAATTTACATAACAGGTTGCACAGGTTTCAATTTCAATATACAGAAATGAAAATGTTGGCGACACCCTACTTGATTTCATATTATTTGCATTACGCTCGTGTCACACCTTCAATTTTTTATTTCCAAACTCATTTTTAGGTGACGCGTCAATCGATGGCTGGTGCGGATTATAAAAATTGGATATTGCCTAATTTTGCTAATTAAGCGTTATGTCCAGCTTAGTAGTCGATTTTCAACTTATTTTACAGTATATTTAAGTGATATGTATTATGCCTTTATCACAGATTATGATCTCATCCATCATAATAGCTCCTATCAAAGGAATAATGGAAGTAAAAATTCTTAAGGGAAAACAGTTCTCTGCCCATCAAAATATCTTAAGTTTCTCAGATTTCATGAGAAACGGAGATTTTAATCTTTGGTTCATTTTCATTGAATCTTAGATATGAACTTCGTGAAGACAGAAGCCGCGAGGCAATGCGTTGCTCTGGGCACATGGACAGCATTAAACGAGAGATTCTTAACGCAGTCCGGGGACAGGACTACATTGGAGGAACTACAAATAGCGGACCTACTGTAATGGAATCTCCAACCTCTGCTGGTCCAAGCATGCCATATCCGTATTACCAGCCAGGTTCGTAATCAAGTACTATTTATTTCGTGAAATGAAACTGAATTGTCAGAAATAAATCTTAAACGTTTTTTACAGGCCCTTCAGTTACCTCGTTAATGACACCCCAAGATCTGGACTTTCTTCGGCATGAAATCGTGACAAGTTTGCGCAACGAACTCCGTTTAATGGTTCAAGAAATTGTAGAGTCTAGTCAAGCATCTCAGCACCAGCACCATGTCCTACAAGAGCCAGTCCCGCACACTAACCTAGGCCAAAGTTCATGCACAAACATGTCTCCAATCATCCCGCCACAAATCCCATCTGATTTATATCAAACGCATTTATTTACTCAACTATGAGGTCGAGTAACAAAAGTATTTGTGATAATGTTTCAGAAATTCCAGGCTGGAATCCAAATAATGCCATTTAGAAGCTCAACATGGGAATTCGAAGTTAGCCAGTTTAGGTTTTCTCCAGTTGCTTAATTAGCAAAGGCTAATCCCCGGGAAAATGAAGCGAGTGACGGGTAATCTGTATGTTTTGCTACCAAATTTAATTTAGCACAGGTTATTAGTCCTTAGTGAAGGCTACATGTACATATTACGTGATAAGCACGACCTTGAAAACCCCTACATTTATTTTCTAAAGATCATAGAAACGCACAAGCGTTTTCGGAATTTACTGAAATAATCCGTTGAATTACTGCAGATTCATAGTTAAGTCTTAAAACCAACAAAACGGATTTTTTTTTGTCACCTGCATATCTAGCCTTAAAGTGTAAAATGAATGCAAAATTTTCTGTTACTTATTATTTAAATCCATGACCAAATTTTTGACAAGCATCCATCCCTTTTGAAAATATTTCGTAAATATGCATTCATGCATTTCTACAGGAATATACATGTAAACACAATGCTATACAGCTTATGCACTTATTTGATCATTCCCATTAGAAGTTGGATACAAAGCTAACCTATACTGTAGGTTAGGAATTTCGCTTGCATATTGACTCTCTTGCTGTTTGTTGCTCCACCTGCTAATGGTATCATTAAGTTTTCAGCATTTCCCCTTCCTCATTTCGTACTGCAAACTTACAAGAAACTGTACAAACACTAAAATAAGTAGGTCGAAGCTCTACCTATTGTAACTAAATGTACATAAATTACTGTCATTTCCAATCTGAATTACATTTGATCATGCTCCATGAACCATCTGTAATTAGTGTATATATTGTATGTGTACATATGCCATGACAACATCAATTATATGATTATACAGGAACATCATGCAGGTGTGTGTGTGTGTATATAGATGTTTCTAAGTATGTAGTGTTAATGTTAAAAGTCCTACATAAAATATCCTATATTCACATATCTGGTGGATATTTTGTTATAATTCAACCTAAAAGGTTTACAATAATAGCATGCAAAGCAATCACAAGTACTCTACATGAGAAAGATACGTGTAATTAGCAGGAAAATAGTGAATAACTACATTTTGGAATATTTATTTCTGGACCCTTTCAGATATTTTCTATAATCGCGATACCATATTGGTAAATAAGGCATGCATATAGGCAGCGCAAAATCATGTAGAATAATCGATAAGACTCAAAGCTGGTTTCTTCAAAAAATGGATCTGCAATTTGTAAATTCGTGAAATCTATATAACACGATTAGGAGAAAAGTTATTGTGATCATGGAATCTAATCCCTTCAGTCCCAGCAGTAGCACTGATCATGCACTAGATAGGAAAGGAAGAATGGGTTTAAAAGATTTTTGATTACGGTACATTTTTCTTTGATGGTATTGATCCAATTATTTTAATGTTTTATACAAGCCCAAAGAACATCTAGTTCCATTTATGCAGAAGTACTTGCTATGAAAATTACACTGAAGGACAGACACATTTAATAATAAAATATTTTATAACATAAATATTGCATAGAGAGTAAAAATAGGAAAGGCAAACTGCACTTTAGAATAACATCATTATAACAAAGTAAATTAATTTTAAATTCAGCAATAAATATGCAAACATATTTCATTATATAATAGAATGTAGACTTATGTAATGTTGTGGACAAAATGGTAAATGCAAAAGAAACAACATATAATTAAAATATTTCTTGACCACGTACTTTAAACAGATCATTTCATAGCCATTTATACATTCCCATACAATCTTTGGGGTGGCGCTACTAGCTCCTGAGTCATAACATATTGTATCGCACAGATTTCAAGCCTGAGTTAAAAGTAATTCTACCCCGAGGAATCCCATTACTCATTCCTATCATTTGTTAACAGGTGCCGGTGTCAAGGATTATAGTTGCTTAAAGGTTACCATAATTGATTTATTCAATATTATTTGGTTTACAGGCCATTATAGCCTGCTAATTTGGTCCCATTGAATTGTACATACAGCAGTAAACATAATAACTTGTCACATAATTACTGACAATTTATAATATTTAATTGATATTGAAGATGAAAATTAAAAGTGAAACTGATAATCTTAAACAATAGTTAAATGCTACAAATTAAATTCAATATACTGTACACCCCAAGAGTTGTTATTGGGGATGCGTGTTTGCACAAAGCACAACCTCAGGTGCAATCACATGACTAGGGTTTGGAATGAGTCATAAAGATAAACATTCAAATGGAGTCAGCATGTTTGGTATCTTGAGTTTTTTTTAACTGTAGCTCAACTCGCTTTGAGTTTGTCACCAATAATGGTGTACGAAATCCTGACTTCAACAGAGGCGAGTTATTGGAGATTAAATTAGGAAGAGGTGGAGGAGTGCCATACTTACTTAACTTTCTTAATCTCTGTTGCACGAATTCGATTGAATTTGGTGGCGTATCTAAACGCCCACCTGAAGAATGATTGAGAGGAGTTGACGTTGAAGATGGCCTACCAATATAACGTAGCTGGGGTGTCTATTAAAGTATATTTTTGCATCAATATATGAACATATCTAAATACACTGTAACATCACGAAAGGAGTTCCACCTACCAATGCATTATTATGCTGTTTGGCCATATAACTAATTTTTTCCTTGGCTTTCTCTACAAAAGAAGTTGGATTCTACAAGATAAATAAAACCTATCATGATTATTCTCTTATTTATGTTAGTTTGCATCCAGAAATTTAAGCTATATTTATCAGGAGATTTGGCAATTATCAATTGAGAATCAATTGAGAAAAAAATTAAATATACTGAAGATATTCTTCCAAAAACAACACTACAATTTTAAATTAACCCGAACATTTTCCAACTACAAAATCAAATAAAGTGACATGCCAAAATTACCTCAAATGAATCGTGGAACTGGTCAAAAGCCTTTTTATAGCTCCCTTCTTTCGGGCATTGAGAGAATGTAGAAAACTCCGTTGCATAAAGATAATTGCGATCAATCGATGCTATTTTGCCTCTCCACTGTATATTGGAGGCAAGAACAAAAGCTCCAGGCTTCAAAAAACTATCCACACCAAAAGCCTAAAAAATAGTATTACAGTTGTGCAAATCTCGACCAGTAGATTGCATTTAAACAATGATGAAAAAATTTAAAAATCTAACCTCTAAACCTTCCCAAAATTTGATAACAGCAATATTAAAATTTTTATCTGCTAAATACAAGAAGTCAAATTTGCTTTGCTCTCGATGGCCAACGTGTATAATTAAGCCGATGATATCAATTTCGCCGAATGGTGGAGAAAATCCCAACATGCCAATGTTATCCAACGAAGTGAGCTATTGACAAATGGAAATACTATAATCATGAGCATGTTTACTCAAGAAATTAAAGTTATAACTTTGAAATCTTCAAAAAGAACGAATACTATCTTGTAAGCGAATTGTGGACAATCGAAGAAGCAATTGGATTTTACAACATGGCCTGCTTATAAATGTAGTGCATTTTGATTACAAAAACATCAATGTTACTTAACATTCTAGTAATATTCCATATTAATTGCATAGAAAGTACTCACTTTTCGTGGAATAAAGGTCCTCGATAAAATATCATCGTTTTCATATTTGTCTTCAAATTTTGTCATCTTTGTGGATTTCAAATATAGCTCCTGTTGACGCATAGAACTAAAACTGGAAATATGTAACATTGCTTAAGGAAGGAGCAGGAAAAAAACTATAAAGTAAGCAATAGCTTTTGCCATCACCTGCGAGATTCAGCTGCAAGATAATAAGCGCTTAAAGCTTTTCCTTCTTTCAAAATGCTGTAGACATCAGGTGATGGTCTCCATAATGTAATCAAACACCCTATTTGGAGAAACGTTAATGGGAATTAGTACTACCAGTCGGTGTATTTAAAAATGCACCAAATATTTCAAATCGGCAAATCACCTGTGCATTTTTGCAAATCCTTTTGCAATGTACCAACAGCCCGAAACTTCAAAAAAGGGGTCACATTCCTGGCCACTGAACACTAATGCCACGCAACAACAATGAAAGTTAAACATTTAATTGACCTTATTTAAGTATCAAACTGTCTTGCAGATAAGACAAAATCGGGGGAAAAAATTGCAGTTTCTGGTGTAGGCATGAGCTAAACTTGAATTATAAACACATGGCCAATCCGCTCATAATCTATATAAATAAAAATGTAACTGTTCATTTGTCAATAATGGCTAATCTCCGAAAGTTCTTTACCGATTGCTTTGAAATGTTCACACAACGTTGCAATCATATACGTGCGTGTTCTTTTATAGTTGTTATATAGATGTCACACCTGTGACAGCTACAAACACGCTTTTTTCGAACACAAAAACACAACTTTGTGACTTTGTGGGGGGAAGGACCTGAAATAGGACTTGGAAGAGATGATTTGGGGGAGGGGCGGCAAGTAGGTATCATAGAGGAACTAGACTAAGCCACAGCAACGCATGGCCGGGCACAGCTAGTTACTAATAATTTTGCAGTCCAATTTTTGAGTGATCCATCCAATAGACAGTGTGGAATCCAAATAAGGCCAACTGACATTAGTAAAACTCAATGAAAGCCTACCTTCTCACTTTCCGTTTCCATAGCCTTTTGAACTTCAGCTTCAAACTTTGTTCGCTGATTTTCAAGCAGGATTTCCTTGTAACTGGTCAATGCAGATCGTTGAGTAACGCTCAGAGAAGTCTTAAAATTTTCCAGATTTGGTAAAACTTTTGAAATTCATTGAAAAATTCATCTTAACATAGTTTTCAGTATACTCTTACTTCAATTAAGGCAGGATCTGCACTGTTTTCCAATGCTTGAAATATTTCTTCCCCATTGCCTAGCTCTTTAATATCATCGCTCCAACCTTTAGTTTTATTGAAAGAGCGCCTTGATTCATGTTCTAAAAACGAAATAAAGCAGATCATATACCAAGTTATTTGTAAGTGAGGTGATGTTGATAATAAAAGTAGCAAACCTCGTATGGTTTCCTCATGATCAAATTTGCTCTGCACGTCTTGAAAGATTTTTTCCATTAAAATACTTTTCCTATTCTCGTACTGCAGAGTAGCTTTGTTGTTAGTTCGGTCATTGTACACTGCAGATGTGCCATCATCACGTTTTTCAAGATACTATTATAATAAATTGCATCATAGGTCATCGAAATGATCACTCAAATGCAAATAATCTTTGAAGAAATAGCTGTACCTGGATGGGATAGATTCTGACTACAACTATGTGAATGCAGCCCACTAGACCACCATCAGAAAACAAGGACATCAGAGGCAAAACAAATGGTCTTGGGCATGTATAATAACCCAGTTTTGCATCCCATCTGGCCCGACGGCAACAATTTGCACTAAATTTCAAGGCAAGATTTGGAGGTGCCTATAGAAAATGGATTCGCCATATTTTAAATGATTCAATAATTTAAATTCATAAGTGTTTAGGTAAATGTGCATTTACCTGTTTCAGAAGTAACACAACTCACAATTTTTCATTTTGAGGTAAAGCCAATTTTAATGTATTATAATATAGTGATAATATTGTCAATAAGCCAAAACTAAGTTAGGTAAGCTAAAATGTGTCATTGTTAATGTACTTAACATTTTCCATGACTTAATATCATAAATTGAAGATTTTTGTCAATTCTGAAGCAGGAGTGTGATGTTAGTTACCTCTAATGGCGTGCACGCTTCAGTAGGCCCAATCAATTCAGCACCATGCACTATTAGCTTCTGACCGATGCAAATCTGTCCAGTTTTTATAAGTCTTATCAAGGGGCTGTCAATAATAGCTTTAATACTGTACCATCCATCAGTCACTTCAATAAACTGGTTAAATGCAGAAGGAAATGCTCAGTAATAAAAGAAGTTGCACAGTGACAATTCAAGTAACAATGGAATTCCCATAAATTAATTTCATATTTTACCTTAAAAGTACAAACATCATTTGCTGCACTAGCATTTAAGAGGGATGAATCGTCCATTTTTTGCATGTGTTCATCTATACCAACAACACAGAGCACTAGCGTTTTGGATGGAGTATCATCCCTTTCAGTAATTTTCTTGAGGGCTGACCGTTGACTGAAGTCGATTTCACGATTGTACCTGTAGTGCAATCGCAGCATCACTTCATCTGGAGTGAGAAGTCTATAGAGGCTGAAGCATTAGTACATTTACAAAAAATTGTCACTTCAAAAAAACAAAAAGATGATAACGCATTAACCTGCCACCAAATACAAAGGAAAAAGACACTTCCATAGCTGCAAGTTTCCAAACAATCCACCGATAATGATTGTAGACCCATTTTTCATCAATCAGCTTGGAATCAATACCGGGTGTATCTAGAAATGCTCTTCCAAAACGAACAACGACAGTATTTAATACAAAGCTTATCAAAAATACGAAGAAAGTTAATGAGAAATGAAGTAAATTACCTAAAAAATTCTTTTTTCCCTGCCAAGTTTTCCTCATTAAAAATTAGACAGGAGCCACTTCCAAGAGTGACTTCAGCACAGTCTAAATGCGAGTCATCGTAGTGTTCCTCCCATAAAAACTGATAGTCTTCCGCATTGAAACTTTGAATTTTTAAAGTCGAATTTTTCACACCGTGCATTAGCGCCTAAAAACAGAAACATCGACAAATTTTTAAATACAAACATAATTATAGTGATGCAATGATACGTTTTCAACATGTAATCTTATAAGTTTCCTAAATACTAAAAGATTCCTTAATTTCATATTACTTTGATAAAACAGTTTCTCAATTATTTAGAATCTGAGGAATCTAAAGAATGGTCAGCTCTGAGATTTCAGATGAGTTTATGACTGGTTAGAAGTATCATACTCCTGATTCATAACAAATGAAAATAATCAAAATAGGGAATAGTCGGATTCATTCAAAACTGTTTCCCAAAAGAAAACAATAATGCGAATAAACAATTAGAATATTACCATAGAAAATTTCTATAATACCTTCGCTAACTTTGAATCAATGTTAATTGAGTAATTTTCTACCCCACAATATTTACAACATTGAAAACAAGGTATTTATACAGGATTCCCTAGAAATTTCGCATTCAACTTCCCTGACTTTTCCATGTTTTTAAACAAAGTTCCCTGACCAACGACAAATTTGACATATGCCAATGTTATCCACGATTTTGCAAAATCTACACAGAACAACTTTCAATATTTTGCAAACTTTATACTGTAAATGTCAATTTTGTCAAATTTAAAATTGGTATTCTGCAGATTTCTCCTCAGAATCTGTTGAAAACTTAACAAATCTGTACTCAAAAACAGACGGAAATCTTTAAAATCGTATTGCAAGAAGTACGAACATTTTTGCAAATTTGTGCTTTAAAAAATGCGGTAAATTTTGCAAGTTTGTCTTTGGAAACTATCGAAAATTTGTCATCAGAAGCAAATTTGTCCTCAACAATTTATCATCGGAATAGTATAAAAATTTGTAAATATGTCCTCGGAAAAGTTTGAAAGTTTTGCAAGAATATCCTCGAAAAAGTTAAAAATGCTGCAAATGTGCCCAGGAGAAATTTGTAAAATTTACCGAGGACAGGTTAGGCGGGTTAGGTTAATTTTTTGTCTTCGGTAAATTTTTAAATTTTCTTCAAGTCCTTGGAAACTTTAGAAAATTTTAAAAAGTTTGCAAATGGGCCCTGAGCTAACCACGTTGAAGCATTAATTTTAAATTGTGACAACATTAATTTCGTTGAATTTCCTTAACTTTTTACAAAACAAAGTCATATTTTCCTGACGTTTCCAGGTCTGGGGATACCCGGTTATAATATTTTCCACCTACTTCATTCAGGCAAGTCCTCTTTGGTCGTTTCCCATTAACGATGCTACTAAGTGATACTTTGCTTTCCTTCAACAATTTCTTTTTCCACAAGACTCCAGGTACTGGCGACACTTTGGTTCTCTTTCTTTTTGCGATACTCATCAATTGTTCTTCAACAGCTAAAAGTCTCATTTGCTGATTCTCAAGTGGCACTAATTTCGGTGGAATAGATCGCCAATAACATATTTTTGCATTTACATTTGTGGCATTACCTACTAACAAATCGTTTGTTGCGATAGATTCAGATACGGAGTTTTTAGACGATACATAATATGGACTGCATGCATCGACATCATTTGAGAATAGTTTCTTGGGCCGACACTGAATTGGTGACAACCATGAGCTCGAGCGTTTCTCACCCTGAAAAGGCAATAAAAGATTACTATAGTTTTACAGTTTAATGAACGTAATATCCAGAGTTAAACCTGGATATACCAGAGACTGGCTCCATCAACTCTGTATACATTTAATAATATAAACTGCTTTGTAATGCTTTTTTCATATATAGAGCTAATTAATAAGCTACTAAACCTTATAATTTTTTCATTCACAAATTTGCTCTAGAAATGTGACATCCTGAATTATCACGCAAAAGCTGTACGAACACAGGCAAAGTTCTGGCATGCACAATATAATATAGCCTACAGTATATCAGTTTTCATATCACAATTATATCATATATCAATTGTATATATGATTACTCTATATATATATATATCATTACTCTATGGAGGTTACTTATAAGCTAGATCACTGCCCAGTAATCTATTTACAATATTTTGCTATATAATACATTTGATAGACTTGCTAAACTTATAAGGTGAGAAACTCTGTGAGTGCAATTCTCAACAATGAATTGTTACTACTTGATGCCACGTTTTAATTTAAATACCAAATATAATAATTTATTAGGATATGAAAGCTAATAGCCTTACCTTGCCAGGGGTAGATGTCATTTCATCAGCCAATAGTGCATCTGTGCTCTCCATTATTTCAGTTGACATGTTCTCATTTGGGATGGCACTCAATTGGTCACGTTGCAATTCATCCACAATTCCAATGGAAGTCACTCCTGGTAAAGTACGAGTATTGCAGCGCTTTTCAACCAAAACAGTGTCATCTTCATTAAGCATATCATGTGAAAATTCCTCAGAAAGTGTGCTCCAATCATCAATAGGACAAGGTACCAGGCTTATTTCTTCAACACCACTGTGTGGACTAAGAGGCACAACTTGTAAGCCTGGCTCTAATGTCTCGGTGGCAGCAAACATGCTTCTTGCAGATTGAAGTGATTCTTCGGAAACGACCACATTTTTCCCACTTGCCAATGAAAATCCACAACTGACATGGCCCACCGCTGATTGTAAAGGTGGGTGTGAATCATTGAATAAAATTGGTAAATTCTGTCTGCTGAGAGGTGAGCTGCGTCTCACCCTTTTATAAATGTTTCGTCCACAATCATCAGTCGTTGAAAATACACGTTTCTTCTTTGCGTCACCAACTAGGGCACTTCTTAAAGGTACATTATGATCATCTTTGACATTTGCCAATTTATAATCTCCTGAACCGTTTTTAGGTTTAGGAACTGTTGCAAAGGTTTGACCGCTATCCCTCTCCTGCGAATTAGTAATTCTGCAAGTACCACTTGTGAAAGAAGCCCTAGCTTGCTGCAATGCGTTAGCAGATACCGGTGCATCATCCCCCCTTGCTGTTACAAATCCGTGAAAGGCCTCTGTGATATCCTCATTGTCCTTTCTTTTACCATCACTTTCCATCCCTGTCTGCACATCTTTCAAACTGTCATTTGGACACGGATTATTTTCTATAAATGTAAGGCGAATTTCGCCATTCTCAGAGTTGGACACCATTTCATCCTCTGTAACAATTTCTTCAGCAAATATACTCATCACATTTTCCGAAGCGGTTTTTAATATTTGCACTTGTCTTCCACTTGCTAATGAAAATGTTGGAAAACATGGCTTTCTACATCTTATATCTGCTCTGGCTACACTAGATAGTTTACAATGCACATCATGTTTAGCATTGCCTAATGTTTGACACATTGAACTTGTATACTTTGTTTTATTTGATAGAGAACGATCACTTAATGTTTCCTCTGTGATATCACATGCTTGCGAAACATTAAGCACCGGATTTTCAATTATTTCGTTGTGTTTATTTTCTGCTATGGATGATGTTGTGGTTTTGTTAAGTTCTGAGGCACACAACTCGGACAAAACATCCTCTTTGAACACGACTTGAGCTTTCTCCAGAGCAGTTTTAGATAACATCACTGCTTTTCCATTTGCAGTAGAGAACCCTTGACAAGTTGTAGTAGTCGAATCTTTGAATGTTGTCAATTCTGAAACTCCTTTAAGTGAGGCATTGTATATGGTGTAATTTTTATTCTGAAGCAAACCAACATCAGAGTTTGTTTGTGAAGATAGGTCTTCAAATACACCAGGTACCATTGCAGGGCATTTATCCAAGTTATCTAATTGGGATAATTCAACATCCAAGAAATTCTTTGCTTTATCCAATGCTGCTTTTGACACTAATATTGGCTTCCCACTAGCAGTTGAGAAACCTTTAGATGGAATTTGAGGTATATTTTTAACTGACGAAGAAGTCACAAGGTCTTCAGAAAAACAGATTGCAGTATCTTCAGGTGTAGATATCTTATCATCCATATCATTTTCAAATCGAGAATGTTCACATGTTCCTAACTGTGACAAATTATCATCCTTGAACAAGTTTCTAGCATTCTTTAGAGCAGCTTCAGACACTGTCACAGCTTTTCCACTGGCAGTAGAGAATCCTTTACATGAAATGCGAAGGGAATTTTTGACTGATGATGAAGCCGCTTGGTCATCAGGAAAACCAGTTACAGCACCTTTAAGTGTACAATTTTTATCCTCAATTGCATTTTCAAATAGAGTATGTTCACCTGTTCCCAGCTGTGACAAATTATCATCCTTGAACACGCTTCTAGCATTCTTTAAAGCAGCTTCAGACACCGTCACAGATTTTCCACTGGCAGTAGAAAATCCTTTACATGAAATGTGAAGGGAATTTTTGACTGATGATGAAGCCACTTGGTCCTCAGGAAAACTAATTACAGCATCTTTAGGTGTAGATTTCTTATCAACAATTGATTTTTCAAACATAGTATGTTCACCTGTTCCTAAGTACTGTGATAAATTATCATCCTTGAACACACTTTCAGCATTTTTTAGGGCAGCTTCAGACACTAACAAAGGTTTCCCACTTGCAGTTGAGAATCCTAGACCAGGAATCTGAAGATTCTGTTTGGCTGATAAAGAAGCCACATGGTCCTCAGGAAAAATCTTCGCTAGTGTAGATTTCTTCTCATCAATAGCATTTTCTAGTTTGGTAATTTCACCTCTTACTATCTGTGACAAATCATCTTCCTTGAACACGTTTTTAGCATTTATTAGAGCAGCTTCAGACACCATCATTGGTTTTCCACTGGCAGTTGCGAAACCTTTACAAGTATTTTGTGGCAATCGGGCCATGGAATTGGGTGCCTCTTCATTGGTTGAACCTTGGATATTGACAATCATCTCCCTACTACATACTTCATTTTCAGGAGCATATTTATTTGATTCATTCATTATGGGCATCCTTTTATTGAACATCCTTACCGAAGTCATTCTTGGCTCTATAAGGTTAACCTTATCAGGGTTATTTGCTTTTCTGGAGTCAATTTGTTGTTTGATAGAATTAGCAATTCCTGTATTGTCTACAAATGTTATAATATCAGGCCTAGAAAGCACGGACTGGTATACAATGGAAAACGACAATTGTAATTCATTATCTTGGCACATGTTTTTTGCAGTATTATCATCTTCTCTAGGCATTAACTTGGATTTTGCAATATCATTTATACAGAATTCATTGGCACATGAATTAAGTTGAGTTTCACTTCCAAGTTTAGCCCTCCTCTCTTCAGATACAGGATCAAACACAAGTAAAGTGCCATCCATTTTATTAGGTCCCAGATGCTGCTCCTTTCCACCTTTTAACTCCATTTGATCCTGGACTTCCATATCAGGCACTTCTAAAGGCTCATTATGATGAGGTACTTGGATTGCAGGGCAGCATGAATGTTGAAGTTCTTTGTTTCCATCCATGTTGTCAGGTTGCATGTTTGTCCTATAATCGGATGAGCAAATATTAAGAAAAAGATCATCATCTTGATCATCCAATATTTCGCCATTTACACAAGGGTGACAGGAATTTCCGGGAACTTCATTATTTTTTAAGCTGCATAATTTATCATTCTGTATTTTAGTGTTGGAAACGGCTGATTTTGGACTTGAAGTTCTTGACGATACAGAATCAGTTTGATGACATTCTTGTTCTACAGTAATTGATTTAAAGTGCGTTGCTACTGTTGCTCCATTATCAACTTTCACAGCATGAGGGCCCAAAGGCAAGTCAACATCACTTGGCAGGAATTCTTGGTTAAGACGTGAATCGGTATCTGAATAAATTGGTTCTGAAACTATCATGTTTTCTAACTGCACATAATCCTTTTGTAGGTCATCAATGCCAGCAAAATTAGATGGCTTGAATGATTTTGCCTTGTCAGTATATAATGCGTCATCAGTATATTGCTCTATAGATGCAACATGCATTGTGTTTAAGTTATTTTCAACGGAGGCTGTCAGTTTAAAGTTAACACATTTGGCCTTAGCATGACCATTAGTATGATCTGGAATGCATATATTGTTATCCGATTGTGCATGTAGAATTGCAACGCCTGGTGAGTCCAGAACATTCTTTTGCAGAGAATTTGCAATGTTCTGACTTAAATTGTCCTCAGGATGACATCCACCATGAGTAGCTTCAAGGTACACAGATGATATTCTGGCAGTGGTCACTGTCTTTAAAATGTCTGTGTCAATGACTTTATGTTCTTCTCTGCTTTCCAATATGCTGAAGGATTCCTCACAAGAAATACGATGACAGCATTCAGTAGGTAATTTTGATGAAATGCCTTCTTCTTTATCACAATCAGATGAATCTGTTTGCAAATCTATTTCAAGAGAATGATGTAATTCATATATTTAGGAAGCAAACGAAACATTCCTTAGATGCATTCAGAGATTATGCAAACATTCGAAGAACAAGGCATGCAATTTAATTTTGTTGAGCAAGCATTACAGTAAATTAATGAAGTTTTAATGGAATTTTGACAGAACAGCTCATAATTACCATGATTATCATTACAAGAAAATACTACAAAATTCTTTGCAAATTATATTTCAACTTACCTAGTTTAACATTTTGGGCAGGTGATTTGCATCTTCGTATTGAACGCTTTGGAGTATCACCACAACATGAAACTTGGGCAGTGGCAAATGGATTTTCTATTTCAGCTTCAGCAACAGTTCCAATTAAAATCCTGTCCTCTCCATGGACAGAACGTGGCCATGCTTCAGGTTGAGCATGTAAATTCATGGATGGCAATAAAGGACTTTGCATTGGCATTTCCTTTGTAATTTTTGTTTCCATGTCATGTGTTCTAGGGCTAGAGTCTTCAAATGGCAACCCAGTTTTGAGTGGCATACTATCAAGCCATAAATAGTAATCATCAGATGATCCCTCGCTTTCCAAACGTCTGACCGTTACTAAATCAAGCGCATTTTCATTGCCCAAATTATCGGTCTTAATATTAGATGACAGCAACTGAGAATTAAATAATTTCTTCGAAATTACTGGCTTGTAATTTCTGGAATGGTTGTCATCAGTGCGAGAATTGTCTAGAATATATTATATTAATAAGAAAAATTAAATAAAGAGCAACAATCACTATTCCATAAAATATGGGTTCATTACTAAAAATACTTTTCAAAAAATTGTCCGCCGATTTGCCCAAAATAGGAGTGGCCATTGAACTTGACCAGGATAATTCATGTCCTCCCAATGTTGCACCGAGACTTACAGTTAGATTATCTGGTGTACTATGTTGCAAACTGGAACCTCTAAAATACAATAAATTATAGTGTAAATCTTCTTATGCTAGCAGAGGCATAGATTAAATAAGAGTAATAAATATATGGGCATATATCGCTGAATGGAGGAGTTTTAATGAAAATGAAAAACGTAACATATATTCAATTATGTAATCATAAATATATAATTTATATTCTTTAACATGCAAAAATGCAAGCATCTAATCACCTTCCAGCACTCTGAGCTAAAGGGCTAATTCCACATAAATGTGCAGTTTTCATTAATTTATTGATGCCTGCATTTGGAGGTGTATTTAAACATACATGTTCACTTGTGTTGCAACCATCTGAAAAGGTGTAAATCCTCATATGATTAGATGTCGGTCCTCCAAAATATTTTATCATGCTCTTATTAAATGACAATTTAATCTAACTTAGGTCAAATTGTGTACTCTATGCATACCTCTAAGTTGTGCTGGGCGTGATAAAATTGGGCTCAACGTGACTGGGAATGGATTAAGTCCGGATTCTTTAGGGTCAGATTCGCTGTCAGATTTTGATGAAGAAAGCTGAGTACCAGGAGATGTGCAGGTAAACCATGACTTATCGACATCGCCCAAATCTTTGATTTAAAAAAAAAAAATACAATTTAGACACAATGAGCATATGCGAAAAAAAACCTTAGGAAGAAAACTGACTTTCACTAAATAACATAACGAATTTTTCCTGACAGCTGCATCAGGTTCATTGCAGAAGCAATTTCATTCAAGATTCCGCCAATGCAACTTTCAGAGTTAGGCATTTCAACTCTCCTAATTAACGCACATACGTTACGTCGATATAATCATATTTGCTGAATACAACATTTTTGGTTTTTGTGCATGATGCACGAAAACTCGATAACTTCCATAACTGATAAACATGCATGCAACATCGTGTGCATTTAAGACAGGAGGATAATGTATGCTTGTGGAGGTCGAAGGTATAAAGGCTATCTGAAAATTTATGTGCAGTTAGAAAAGGTCGATTTTATATGGTCAAATTGTGTCCGCAAAATTATCAAAGCCACACAATTGACTTGCCTGTTATTGATCGAGGTTTTCATGATCATACAGTGTACATGTACAGTACGTACCTAGAAGAATGTCTTGTGTAAGCAGAGAAGTGAAGTTCTTAGCATGGATAATCACAGGATCTCCGATAACAACAAATTCACTTCCTTGATGGCCATCAGCGATATTATCATCTGATTCAAGAGATTTTGTAGTTGTCATTTCAATAGAACTTTAAGAAATACTTTAACAACTTTGACAAGTACTAGGACGTTGTCATTTCAAACCAAAATCATATGACAACCAAACTAAATTATACAACATATTTAAGAAGTAAAAAACGTGCGCTCGCAGCACTTGATACCATACTTCTGCTTTCCCGCCCTGCGCTCATACGTTTAACGTTCAAAAGTTGAAGCTAAAACCAAACGCAGTAGCCATATTGAGTGTCTTGAAAGTTTCACTTACCTGTACTGTATATACTATCCAAGGCAGTATAGGCAGTATAAAATAAATTTGTTCGTAACTTAATTTTGATTACACTCTTGGAAATAAAATATTTTTACACAAAGCGTGTTAGCTTTAAAACAATTATACAGGCATTAAATTTTTATAATTTCTATTTAATTTCGATCTAATAGTTCGAACTTCAACAGGCTGTGACGCAGCTTGCGAGGAGACGTTGACGGAGGTCAGCCTCAGTAAGCTGTCACCGATGGACCTCGCTAACCGCAGAATCCCCGATTACGCGACAACCTTGCCTCTACACTGATACTTAGGTCTGGCCGCAAGCTGCCCGACTTGGGTAATAGGGTGAGGAGGTACGGTTGAGTTCGGGTCGGTGATTATGCGGGAGGCGGGAAAGGGTCCGTATGAGGAGTTAGAATCCGCCGAAAAATCCCCGGATAACGTAATGCTAAGAAAATAAGTTAGGCGAGACAGGTTAAAGTGAAAACGCTAACAGGCCGTTTATTTTCCGTACAAATACAAGGGAATT
>JAQGBX010001629.1:0-23824 GCA_034698745.1 Megaphyllum sjaelandicum | reverse complement strand
ATTGGTAATGCATATCAAATGAGGTGTACCAGGTGACACTTCGCCAGGCTCAAAGTGCGAAGTGTCACCTGGTACACCTCATTTGATATGCATCACCAATTGTTTGCCCGGTAGTTGGCGCTAGTGGTCAGTAATATACCAACGAATGCGCACCCTATATAGCTCGAGCTTATGCAACTTCTGCGCTTTACATAAGTTGTTTCAGCTTGTATAATATGCTTACTCGAAGTGTTATTGCTGCATATATACACTGCACGAGTTCAACTATACTGTATATGGAGAATGCGTGTGAAACTGTGAAGGTGATAAAAAACCCCTACAAGTAAAAGCATTTTCTCTAAGTTTCTGGTTGGAACATCCGCTTTTATGTTTCTAAACAGTACAGAAAATACAAGATATGGGAATAAGCAAACAAGTCGATAGTCGAGAGTGCACGGTGCTGTACTCTTTTGTTCCCCTTTGACCACAAATGCATGGAGAATTTTCCATAAAATAGCCTTGTTGCGTAAAATTCATTATGTGAATTTCGGACCGTTTTTCCTGAAGATTTCATAAGGAATATCTGCAATGGAAATTGCTATCCGTACAGTATGTTCTATACCGTGTCCTCCGCATAGTTTAGAGCTGCTTAAATACTTTCCCATATGAACTTTAAGCAAATTCATAAAACTTCGTGTTAAAGTGTTTTGTCCTAAGATTCCATGGTGACGTTGGCATTTTCGTTCTAAAAAATATTGAACTGGAGATTTTTCCATGGACGCGGCCTCAGGGCAACAACCTAAAATTCATTTGTCTGACCTAAGCGTATAAGGCCGTGTTTCCAAACGATCACCGTGACTCCATCTCGTATATCCAAAATTAGCATAATTGCACGTGTAGACTAAAGCGAGACATTGTTATTACGTTTCGGCCGTCCAATGATGGACAAGGGCCACGCGTTGGCCGCATTATGCGTCGTGCGTGCAGTTTGCTACATGCGATAATACATTGGCCATTGTTTGTAATGCGCCGAGAAAGGACCCGAAATGTCCCCCCAATTTCTGCGTGCACGTGTCAATCCATCATAATTCTCGTATATTCCCTTCCTCCCCCACAATGCATCGCGGACTGTCATGGAGTCGGGCCTTTCAAGATGGATGACGCTCCTCCTTCGCACTCTCTCTGTCCTGTCGCTTTCACCGCCCGGTGCTGGCAACGGGTCCTTTCTGTGCCGAAAATTTTCAACTATTTCGAAGCGGGCATACATGATTTATCAGTTTATAATTACCCCTGGTGCACAAAAAAAGATGGGGAAGAAGCAGTTGGTGCAACATGAAAGGAACGCAGCGAGTGAAATACAACGCAAAAAAAGACTGATAACGAGCTCTCTTTAAATGCTACAACTAGTACGCTGATGGCTTTGAAGAGGGTACAGAGGCCGCGGACAAAGGAGAATAAGAATCCAACGGTAGCCATCTTGGTCTGGCAAACGCGCAATTTAATTACAGTCCTACCCCAAATTAGTCGTCAGACTGCTTGTCCAATATACATGTACATTCCGCAGAATAAATATTTTGGTTGGTTTAAAACACTTTCAACGATGCATTCTAAGGGTATAATACATTGAATGCTTAGCCGGGCCGAGCTTACAACAAGCGCTTGTATACAATTACGGAAGTCTAGAGGGACCACGAAAGAAAAATAAGTAAAATCTTGATGGCATCGCTGGAGATAAGGACTCTTGAATCTTGATGGTTGCGTGACGTCAAACGCGTCATGACTAAGGGAGAACAGCGCCACCGCTACGTCTTGTTTTTTCTTTCTTTCGTTGCCCATCTAGAATTCCGTACAGCTGTACTTATCAGCGCTTGTGGTAAGCTCGGCCCGGCTAATAAGCGTTTATTTCGCTACCAAAGATTACCGTAACATCTCATGCAGTTACAAAACTTAAACCATATACGGCAACTCCCAATAATTTACACGTGTCAATTAAGAAAGTATATATATTTGTCAGAATCCTGCACGACGCTCTGTTCAGATTCGCATTTTTGGTTGCATTGCCAAATCTTGCCTGACTTGACTACATACAGTATATAGTCTCCCGATTCTTCTCATTTTCCGACGAGTTTTCGCGAGCAGCGTCTTAACAAGGCCGCAAATGGAAGCCAGTAATTGGTCTTGATTAGAGCGCCGTTGCAATTAAAAGCGAGTGAAGGTGGCCATCTTGGGGAGCGAATCTGCATCCCCATCTCCAGCGATGGCGTCGGGCAGTCGTTTTCATTAACCCCCAGGGGGGCGTTGCACCTTGCTAATAATTATTTCACCCTACGGCGCTCTGGGAGAGAGATCATCGTCTGAATTAACTCTACGAAAACGTAAGGAGAAATGCGCAAAAAATCGGCCGTCATCTTGGATTTTTGACAGGCATGCGGGGAAGGGGCTATGCAAGCTCACACAGTGATAATTCGATAATTACGGATTGATACGGGCCGAGCCCCAGGGGGAGACGGGGGACAAGCCCCACCGCCATGCAAGCAGCGCCGCTCTTCTACGACCGGCGGTTTCGAGAAACCATCTCCAGCTGAGAAGGCTTCGAACACGCTCCGTACTGCGCGCCGATTTTACCTATGGACCATGCTGGGAACGCCCACGGGGATATGCCCAGATTTCGCGCTGAAGTAAAACTAGGAAAAGTCGAAAAAAGTATTCCTCCTATAATATGTTCGTTCTGGTGTACAGGGTGAACCAAATTCTGCTGTTAAATGCAAGCAGACTGTCGGACAGCTGCTTTAATAATGGGGATTTTCTGTCTGATGCATTGCCCCAGTGCGCGTGTGCGAGCACCTGGTGGTAGAAATTGAATTACGACAGAAACTCCCGATTATCCTGATTGCGGATAATCTGGGTCATGAATTTCGTAAAATGATAAATATGCGGTACTCGTTTTATGGTAAAAATGATGGTCGTCAAATTGTATAATTTGGGAAAAACTGATGTAAAGAAACGAATGTGGGAGTTATTGAGGCAGTTATACAACCTAAACGTATACAGCTCTATGCTCTTTGTTTGCGGAGAGCTTGAGCAAAGAGGCACACCTTTCCCAAAACTCGAGTACACTGTACTTCAAATACTACTGATATCGGTATGTAGTAGAACACTTAGGAAGATAACTGAGTAAAATTAGTGCTTGAAATTAATAATTGTAGGACCCGGTCGACCGATTTGAAGATGTTTAATGCTGAAAGATGCATATATAAAATAGTATGTAAAATATTTAGTATAATTAAGTACTGTGGTATAAGTGAGTGTTTCGCGCATTATGCCTGCGCGCATATATGTTATATTGCAATGATTCGACATGAAACCTATAGCGTCTGTTAACGTATTAAATATTTTCTACGCTTCATGACCACCCTCTATAGCGTAGAATTTCGGACCAAATATCGGAATAAAACAGAAAACAGGAATGTTTGCCGTCACCGATATTTGCGCAATGATAGTTTTTTTTATTAATTAATTGATGGTCAATTTTTCATTTCGTCCCACTTTCCAGACACCCTTGAGTTATCGAATTGGCCACTTCATTGATTTTTTTGCGTGAATTTGAGATGAGGGAAGGATGGAGAGTCATCAGAACACCCTGATTGAAGATAAGAAAAAGTAATTAGCGGGGAAAATAGTTGTTAAGTGCAACGTCATAACGTTAAACCAACTCTGCTCGAGTGCAACAGGGGATTATTTTAATTAATAATGCCTTTATAAATGTGGGTGGGTGGGCTGCGAACAAGTTATGGATCGAGGGCAGGACCGGAGGCTGAGTCCGCCATATTGGAGGCCTGCTTTTATATCTTTACATCGCTTGACACGAATAATTGCAGGGTGAAGACTTTCTGGACACCCTGCACTCATTTTTTTCGTCCATTTTGAACGTGTGACGTGACGTTTTTTTAATTTTTCTGAAGTTTTCCCGCTGCGCGAGTGGACAGGCGGTGATGGGTTAGACGCCCAGATGACCCCCACGTGGGAATATTTCTGGATTGCAGACCCACCTGAATGACGGGCAGTGGGCAAGTCTTCTATCGGCCACAAACATCTGACCCCCTCTGTCTCTTAACTATGAAAGACTGATGCTCAGCGCGTGCGCATTTTGCATTTTTTTAAAAGTTAAAACGTGCTTTCACCGGACATACAGTGTATACATGACGTACACTATAGTGAAAAGGCAAAAATCCGAAATAATACGAAATTCGTTGCAGGCGATGGCGAAACATGATCTTCCTAATTATTGCAGATAACGCATAATTATTATCGTTCACCATGAATGTTGGGGTGGTAATTACATGTGCTTGACGTGGTTTAATGCTACAAATTCTTTAAAAAATACCAGTTTGACGAATGCTAAAACGAAGAAGCAAAATGTTAATTTGAGTTTCGTTAATTGTTATTTTATCGAAAGATTTCAACAACTCCATGAATGGACGACTTTACTGGCCTTAGGAGAAAATAGTAACGATAGGGTACGCATTCGTTGGTACTTATAGGTAAGAAAGTTAATTTTTTTTACCACTAGCGCCAACCAGCGGGCAAACCATCGGTAATTTAAATGCATTGCTAATATTTGCCCGCTGGCTGGCGCTAGTGGTCAAAAAAATTATCATTCTTACTTCTAAGTACCAACGAATGCGCACTCTTAGGAAATTAACAAGTTGCTTTTCATGTCATTTTCAATATTGGCCTTGACATACAGTAAGTATACTACTATACGTTAATTAACATTAGTAGCTAAAAGGCATTGTTAATTTACAGACGCGATTAATATTTCAGTTAATTTGCATGTAATAAATGTATACAGTACGTGAAGGCATTTTACCTTGAAAATGTTGTTTCACGTCTGATCCTCGAATGAAATTTGACTTAACTGTTGGTAAACAGTGTGTCTACCTGCAGTCAGAAGGGGTGAAAATGTACGAAATACTTGACGAACATACTGTAAATGGTTGCGCGATAAGGCAAGTTACGAATTGTTTGATATTCTTTAATATGCGCACTCCCATTTACAACTCAGATACGTGTGCGTGTACGTGGTCCCTGCATGTACATGTACAGGAGTTGTTGCTCGTTTTTGCATCATCTCACTTTGTCTCGGAGTGATGCAAAAACGCTTATACAGCACTCAATTCTTGAACTTGTTGTTTTTCAACAATATTGCAACAGCACATAAAGTACGATTGTTTGCAATGGCCTTGTCCAGTTTAAATTGAGAACGTAAATATAAGTTTAGTGGGGGATGGTAATATCTTGGGGTAGTAAAACTAAACTCGTAAATCGAACAGTCGACATTGGCAATATAGCCGATATGGTTATGGTATGGGATTTCTCACAAAATTTACGACCAGTTTCCAAGAGAAAAAAAAGCAAACCGATGTTCGCAGGTGGAAGGCGTGATAGGGGATGGTTCTACCTGATGTACTTGGCTACTTGGATTCATTCCAATGGCATTCTTGCTTTCTACCACCTACGACTCATGTTAGGTTTTCTTGCTTGAGGAGTTCACTGGGCCTGATAAAAAAGAAACGAGCGGGCAACCTATTCGAGCCATCATCATTTTCCCAAATAAACTACGCAGGGTCAACCTCGCTGCTTCAAAGTCACTTTGTCAATGTCGAAATCCCCATGCAAATAACTTAATTAGGATGGCGTGGGCTACAGGCCACCCCGATCCCCTCCTTAATAATCGTCTATCCATTTGGATATTAATGGCTATTTGTTTTGCTATACGCTCCTAGCCCATTTATGCAAAACAGTTAGTATTTAATTGGTACTGTCTGCGAGGGGCGCCATCGTTCTTAAACGCAATGCCCCACAAGTCAATGATGATCAGGTTGATCATGAAACCTTTTTACAGTAAAAAAAATAAATACAATGTTCACGCTTTCTCCTAAAATGTATGGTCTCAAAAATGGTACACGCGAGTCTCGCTATACCATGGTTAGGCAATATAAAACTGCATGAATTTTAAAGACAAAAATGGACAAAATTAACAATGGGTCGTGCTGATTTTTACTGACAAGAAGCGATTGAATTACAGTAATATACCTTGTCCTCCTTTAATATACAATCATATGTACCTCACATCGCCTGCACATGGTTCCAAAGATGTCTGCAGTTTTTACCAACTCTTGATCCAAATGATTACAGTATTTCTGTTGATAAGATCAAGCTTGATAGGGGATGATAAACCTTGCAAATTCTAACTCTATACTATACGACGCATTTAAAAACATAAATCAGTGCCAATCTCTTAAAATTGTGCACGTATTTATCTTTCAAACTAGTATACGTACATACTGTATACGCTTTTTTAATTACAGTGGGGAAAATCACCAATTTGATTTAAAAAAAATATATATAAAATAAAACTTTTTAACTATTTCATTATCTGTTACAAGTAACAGTACATGCATGCACTGGTAACAGATAACGAAACAACTGTTATGTCACCTTGTGAATTTTTCCCTTCAATAGAGCGTGGAAATCATGTTGCCAATTTGATATATTTCCATGATGCTTGCTGAAGAAGAATGAACTAAGGGGTCTCAGCCCCTTCTGACATTTGTGAATACAGTATTAAGATATTGCGTTGCATAATTACGAATGGTTAAGAATAAAACTTGTGGGAGTCAGTTGGTTAGTGATGCTTGCTGTTTATAATGAAACTGCTTGCACTTCAGATGTACGGTGCAACGTGCGATTTTTGGCCTCTGGCCCCCCCCCATGCATTATTAGGAAATTCAGCTTAAAAAAGTTATCTGAACGCTTCATAGATGGCGTTAGATCTTAGTGTCTCGCACGATGTAAAACTGCATACTGGCGTATTGTGATGAGCTAGGCATTTTATTACTGTATGCACAGGGATTTCGGAAGGTTTTATTGAAGAGAAGATTTGTGACACATTGTAAATATTATTCTGTAGAGGTCGCTTATGATCGTGGTTTCCAACGGGGTTTAACCCGAGTTCCCGTTTTGCCTCTTAAACGGACGTTCTTTCAGCGTCTCCCCTTCGACTTCACTGGCATAACGATGACTGTTAATATGAATGTGCATGCAAAAAATATGGCATCCTAGCTCTTTCCTTTTTTTTTAATGCCATCCTCCTTTATGAGCGGCATAATGTATTTGGTGAATTAATGCGCGTAGCAACAGATCATAACTCATTCTCGAATATGAAGTGGTCCTGACATCCTCCTTATATATTGAGTTTCCCGGGCAACCCCTTTAATATATGATCTCTATCCAGTGGGTGAAGATGCCAAATGCAGAAGAGCAACATCCTCTTCTCCAACAATAATAGCACCTGCTTACCGCCCTACAAGAGGATTGACGCTGCGTGCCTCGTCCTCAGCAAGTTGCTTGTCACGGCTACGAGGTGGCGCTGATCCTCTGAACTACTGAATATTATATGCGTTTGCGCGACAAATTTTCTCATTTCGTAAAAGTTGTTGCACGGTTCATAAGATTGACGTAATAACAAGAGCATAGAATTTGTAGCATGCTTTTGTGGGATGATGTTTTTCTGCGATTATAAATACACTCGCATGCAGTCATAAGCTATTCTAGAACAGTAAAGAAAATAATCAGTATTCCGAATTAATATACGAACTGAATTTTATTTCACTTTTTATTCCGATAGTTCGCACTGGCCATTCGGGCACGCATAAAGAATAGAGAGAAATGGATGTTGAATTGTCCTTGTGGCTAGATCTATCGATGGTTCACAAAATAGGGATAATTCTGAAGAAATCTATCGAGACAATATTTTCCTCTAAATGATGTATTTAAAGATTTAACATTCTAAGATGTTACATTCAAAGATTTTACAGCTATAGCATTCTTGTTCAAAACAGACAGTATATATTTACTTTGTTGTGACATGCACGAATTTTGGTGTTATAAGAATTATGTTACCAAAACTGACTCCTGCTATAGTCCTGCATAGTCGCCATTTTGGATATCGGGTTCGTGCTGCCACCTGGACATTTGAAGCAAAGTTTGCTAGTGTGCGTTTTAAACTTGGACTTTTTCCCTTTCTTTTCGTGTGTCATTTAATATTATATCTGCAATACTTTATACAGTATATATTTTTCAAACCCGATGATTCTTTTGTAATAACCCTGTATAAATAATATACTAAGCCTTGGCAAAATTATAGGTGTATAACACCCGAAACGGAATTAAATTTATCACTCTTCACAGAAAACACTCGATCCTTTAATATCAGTGCTTATGTAAAGTCATCACAAAATACATGCCGATGAATGTCTTAATTGCTTTTGCTAATGATTTTAATAAAATTCTCTCATCATCGTACAAGTCTGACTCGAATGGGCAGCAAAGTTTTTCACAAATTTAAAAAATCCTTTTAGAAGTTCTAAGCGTGCATATTAAAATGTTCAGATGGACCAAAAAGCATATACTGTATATATCGTTTGGAAAGCTGCATTACTGTACACGTCCCACAAGCATGATCTAACATCGTATAATGCACGTATAGCATACGATGAAGGAGTTGTGCCTCTCCTCGTTCAGGAAAGACATATTTTCCGTATCTTGAATATTAATCGGGCAATTTAAAAGCGGTTACGGGCGTTCCAATTGGTTTCACTTCCGTTTCCCCCCGTCCTGCATGCAGTGTCAGATATTTTAGTGCCGCTGTTTTGTTTTTAATGTTGCGCGATGGCACACGAGACCCGATGCCATCGAAAATCCATTTTGATTAATAGGCTCTCTCAGAATCCCGATGTCGGCATTGCGACGCATGCGTCTTGCTCTATTGAGCGACCGAGCCAGGAACCAAGACTCATTAAATGCGAGCAGAGATCAGCTCAACGAGGCAGAAAAAAATATCCATTGTTCCGACGAATTATTTTTATGGATCCATATCGCCGAACTCAATTTGCTGCTCTATGCCTGTCTTAATCTTGCCTCCAGAAATTTATGAAGAATTGCATATTTTGCGAAATACGCTTTAATATCATGCAGATTGGGCAATTTCGAAAGCTCAGTGAAGCGCGTTCTATTGTGCAATCCACGCAACTCGCAATATGCCGTTCACTCGTTCTATAGCTTTCCTACAACACACGAGCCATGGCGAATATATACGTGATTAATTAGAAAACCAGCGTATTTTTTTTAAAAAAAAAAATAATCCACCACAAATGGCCTGTCCATTAAGTATGGCACGCGGGAGGGCGCTGGGAGAGATGGAAAAGTTGACGGAATGCGGAATGATGATGAACTCATGCCAGTGAATTGCCAATCAGCGCTAGACATTCTATTTTATAAAAATCAACCAAGGTGGTAAAAATTATTTTTGCATTAATGCATTTGCCAATGCTTGAAAGCTTGTTTTCGCAAAATTCCTTGAAAACCAATGAACATGTCATTATTTTTTTAAAAGATTGATTTACATTTTCTGAATGGATGATGGCGTGCATGCATGCATACATTGACATGAATTTGCATGACAACTTGTTTTTACAAAAGAAGATATGCACCTCATATTCCCCTGGCTTGTATACACTGTATACCTTGAAAAATATTTTGTATAATGAGTGTCTGTGATACACAATGACAGGATGGTTGGTGATGATATGGTGGCAGTAATAAATGGAATACTTAGCCGAGTTGAGTATAATCAGTGTGTATGAATGCATTCGGTATGCTTTTGTATACTCAGAACGATTAACATTAGTGTTACTCAAACAGACACTTCGCCGATCGCATTATGGAAGTCACGATCTGGTATGCGAAAGGGAACTGTTAATCGGTTTTAAAATGGCGATAACCTTGACAGATTCTTTTAAACAAATCAATTGCAATGTCTTGATTTTGAACGTAATAGTTCATAACTGTAAAGGGCGATCTGCGAAGCTTCTAAATACTCTATTATAAATTTGAAAATGTATCCGTCGAATTGTAAGCCATGAAGATTTTTGATAACCAATTATATTTCAATATTTTGTCTTTTCCAGGTTTTATTACGTTAAATAAAGAAACGGACGACCGAAAACCAATAACATTGGACATTTCCCATGAGTTTTGAGATCCAGTAGTTTCAAGTGATTATTAAAAGGTGACTATACAGTGTACAATGTACGTGTAAGCTGTACTTGCATGCCTTCGCGTTATAAAGCGCATGTATACATGTATTTGCATTTTCTTGACTGCAGAAGTACTGTACATGTACTTGCATAATGCGGTTATGATCATTGAGGTCATCCTGCGAGAGCAATTTTAAATTTATGGATAACAGTTACACAGAATGCATCATAGATGGCGTTGTCTCAATATAATTTGCTCATACAAGTCCGAAACTTATTGATAACCGATAGGACGACAGAAAAGTGAAAATTTCACACCTTTTCCCCATTGTTCAATATGCATACACTTTGTTAAAATAGTATACAAGACTGTGACAGTGTACAATGTATATACATGTACACATAATTGTAAGGTGTATATGAAACATACAGTAAATGACTTTCGTATTCAGGCTTTGGTATCCCCAAGGCATGTCATTAGGTATATGTACAATTGTACATTGTATATGCAATATTCCAAAATCTAACGTACAGTATACTGTACAGTATATGTTTGGTCCAGAACATTTCGTACAAATTCAAAATAATGCTAAAATAAGAAGGTACATGCATGCACATTCGTATAGAGGCATTTCTAATGATGTGTTGTAATATAAATACAGTATACAGTAGTCATTCAAATGGAGAACATCTTCTCGAATTCTGTTACATGTGGTGCTTTTTGTACAATATTCTAGCTTTGTGCATCATGGACACCCTGTAAACTTACTGGCTGAAATTTAAGGTCAAAAAGTCTCTCGCCATTTTTGAAACATAAAAAATTGGCCTTGCCGATCATTTGGTATTGTGCTTAATAGTCTGTCATTCAAAAAATAACTCCCGTAGGGCAACTAAGGGTGTACTTTTTCGAAAATAAAAAATCGCGGTATTTTATTAGTTAGTGAATTTCGAACGAACGGTTTTTGTGTTCGATTTGGAGGGGCCGACCTTTACAATGTACATGTACATACACTGTAGGTGCAGGGTGGTCATTTTAAGTGAAATTATCTCATTTTAACCCAAATAACTTGAGAGAAAATTACCCTTTTCCTGCTTTTTTTTTCCTCTCTCGCTAAACTCACATGACCTACACCCACAATTTTAAATTGACGTGATTTTTTTCTCGGGATCGATGCGAGGAATATTAAATTTTGAATCCAGTGACCTTTTCAGAAATGGCAAAGAGTGTATCGGAATGAAATAATCGATCGTGATTACTTTAAAGCTAAAATGTTGTCCTCCACATTTAGCAACCTGTTTTTATTTGTAGAGAAATTTAAAAGTATCCAAGCACACGCAATGCATGCATGGTGCGCCATTGCATGCCTGCGGTTCGATCTCCTCAGACCTTAAAACGAAAACCGATTGATCAGCCTTCGCGGAAACAGGTCGCCTATATTCGACAAATATTGTCTGTGAACTGCCACAAATCCAACTATTTGGAATTTTACTGTATGCTTGTATAAGCTTGTACTGTAAGGGTACGTTCACGTTGAAGCTTATTCCAGTCGCTTGCCAGCCAGTGTCGCTTAATGGTATTGCAGGCGCTTTCCACTAGGCGACACTGGTTGGCAAGCAACTGGAATAAGCTTCAACGTGAACGTATATAGCCTACCCTAAGAGCTCAACAGTCTGTGATCGAAAACTTCGAGGTAATTCGCTTATCTTAATTGCTAATACGGTATGTAATTCTGTTTGTACACGTGTATACACTGAACGTGTCTCCTATTACCATGTCGCATTCAATCCATGAAAAATATTTCGCTGAAATTATTTTTTTATGAAATTCACTAAATATGGGTCTGATCAAATCAGTGAATCACATGGATGTTGCGCGTGCGAATATGAGTGTATATATATATATAACTTTAATGTGGGGCGCTGCATAACATTATAGCTGTTGTTTAATAGCAACAGGGTGACAGCAATATGCGTGCTTTAGCCTAATAATTTAACGTTAATTGATTCCACTTTCGATCAAAAAGCGCATGCGGGCAATTTCTCGAAATAATTAAATTAATCCGTTACCATCAGGAGGTCAGGGCGCGGCTATCAATGGAAAACAAAAGGTGTAAATCTGATGCTTATTAGGGAGAATTAAGGATGGAGGGTTCGCAATTTAGATCCACGCCTTTGTGTCGACGATATGAATTGTTACGCCAAATTAACGAGCCAATAAAATGGCAATGAACCTGATCGAGATTTAGTACCCCGCGTGTAATGCACAACAGATAAAGAGAAACTTAATTTAGAATTTTAATGGTCATCTAAAGCGGAAGTCGGCAGCAGTCGGGAAAATGAGTGTTGGTCATCCCATATATAACCTGCATGCACTTTGTTTGTATGAGACATCATTTATATGATCTTACTTTAACCAAAGTATAAATACATGTATGAACAACATACCCTGTAAATTGCTTATGATTCATAAATCAGTGTATTTTTAGTCCAGGGTGGCCATGCACAGAATTTTAAATTTCCCTGACTTTTCCCTGACTAAAATCCAAAATTTCCTGACCAAAACTTACGCGTTAATGCATATCAATTTTTTGTCATAATGAAAAATAAAATAACAATTGCAATGAGAAGTTTGGCAAAACACTAGATTTGTTACAAGTCTAGATGAAAAGGATTGGGGATGTAGCTGCTATCAGACTGAGTGCAGGGATAGCATTTTGCTGTTATTTGGGAAAATTTCCCTGACATTTCCATAACCACTTTTTTTTCTCTCTGACTTTTCTCTGTCTTTCCTGACCTGTGGCAAACCTAGTGTCGTACATGTATACATGTAGGCGGCACTTCAGTTTACCTCTTTTTTCGAATTCAATATGTCCTGAGCACGATCTGATACAAAAAAGGTTCGTCGATATGGGAAGGAAATGCATAGGTAATCAGATATTGGACTTCCATGCAATCAGTTATCGCTTCGTATATTCACCTCGCCGTGGCCTCTGGTAAATAATTAGCAAACTGTTGTTGTCTACATTAAATACATTCGTTTCTCTTGTAGTTTATCGAATTTCTCACCTGCAAACCCTCATTAATTTTTTTCTTAATTTTGATAAATCGAGGTTTGCTTAACAGCTAAATACCGTTCGATCACCTGTCTCGTTATTTCTGCGTGTGTTGGACAAACGGCACACCCCCAATTGCTTTGAACTTAATAATGCATGTCTGAAAACGATTTGTTATACGGGCAGGATATATTAGCATGGCCTTATGCTTCACTAGATTGACCCGATAAGATTATCAATTCTTACATATTCAACGATGGTGCATAAACGGTCTTCGCGATATATTGGACTGGGTTTAAAGGGTTATGGTCTCGTCTTTTGCAGCATTCTTGTCTTCATTCCATTATTAGAGTACATTAAACACAATTCCAACAGAGCCAGAGCATAATTTAACGTGCTTGTGAAGTTTATGGAAATTATTTGGCACATTAGCTCTTATATATAGGAATGCAACACCTTCAAAAAAAACTTAAATATTTATAATTTTATAATATTAAGATTGACATCTAAATTGAGTTCAGTTACATGCTAATGAATAATAAATTATACCTGCATTTAAATTTTGAAAAGGACTAAAATGAATAATTTGTTTTTTGAATGGTAATTACGTGACATACCAAAATAAGTGTCTTAATATGGTGTCATTTTTCCAAATCTTCTTTACCCTCTGTATTTACAAATGAAAAGAAATTCATTTTTTGGTATTTATGAATGAATCCAACATCAAAATAAAATCTTCAAGTTTTGTAAATCACACTTGATGTTACTTACCTTCACCGTAAAATTCTATCCAACACGTAATCAGATTTAAACCAATTGGAAACAAGATTTGTTTAGATACTGTAGGAACTACTGTATACAGTCATTGAATGTTGCCTGTATGAAGAATTGTTGTATCGTTTTAACTAGCTTTTCAAAAATCCAAATTGTGATTCCAAGGAAAGCCGCAGTGAAGCACCACGTGCCATCATTTGCATTACTTCCAAACGTACATAGATGGCGCTTCTATGGAGTCTATAGTGATTGATCGTCGATGTTAATGACACGTTGCTGAATGACGTGGCCAACATCCCGTATATAGTAATTGCGAGGCTACTGGCGCATTTTGGTATAACAGAGAAATCCTAATGCCCCATCCCATTTGCACTCATTCAGTATAAAAGATAGGACACAATGAGACGAAATTTTCAACGAATCGCCAACACATGGTGGCCATTTAATTCACACAGCCGCAATTGAGTCCATGTTTTTATCTTGGGAAGGGGAGAAAAACGAGCGGACGAATTGTATACACGTGCATGCATAAATTATGCTAATTAAGGGTGAGGGGATGCATATAATACACTGACAAGTCCCGTGTTATTTTGTTGCCGAGCAACAACGCTTTTATATCTGACCGCAACGTTTGCATATATGAAAAAAATGGGAGGGGTTATTGGAAGAAGTTGTATGCACTGAACGGTCGTAGAAATATGCTGGAAATCAATTGTTCAATTTGGTGAGATGTTTTACAAGAGTTCTTTAAGTTTCTTCCAAATATACAAAAAATTCTTCTTTTCGGGAAAATGGGGCGGGGTGCATGGCGAGTGCATTTAAATGACATGGAAATTCATTGAGGGGTTTCACTTTCAATTGCTGATACTAAATTATCGTTATCGTTGCACATGATGGCATCACTTTCCAAAGTTCGTTATTTCACTGATGCATAATTTGTTTTAGGAATCGCAGATTCATCGTTGGATACTTTCTTGACCATGTTCAGTATTTCCATTGAGAGAGTCTCGGTTGATGACAAAGATCAATGCGTTATTGATACTATTCCTTCGGTTCTCTTTCACACGAGACACTAGGTGGCTCACATGCTGAACGATTACAATTTTTCACAAAATACATGCATAATTCAGAAAATTCGTGTATCGTGTTGGTTGTTCATTGAATGCGATTATTAATGCAAAGCAACATGCAAGCTGTAATTAGAATCGTATTTAATGTATAGTTCAGGCTGGTCGTAAAAATGTTCGAAGAAAGAGCTGTACAATGTAACTGCATTTGGTAACAAGCTGCCACGTGTGTCTCGCGTGAACGAGAATTGGACTTCAAATTAATAAGATCAGGCGGAAACCGGGCTGGGCAATGGCATACACACAATATATTGGCATTTGCGTGAAGCCGGTCAAGCAGGTTCGACTTTCATTTGCTTTGTTCCGTTGCCTGTGAAAACATTTTCTCCACAAACATTTTAAAAGTGCCTGATAACTAAGCATATTCCACGCATATTCATGCACGGCACATGTTTTTATCTCCAATTTAAGAGATTATTTTCCCTAAATAATGGACATCTGGCTCGATTCAATTGACGGATGTTGGATTTGGGGATGAAATTTGTTTCAAAGTTGTTTCGAGAAAATATCCGCCGTTTAGCACGAGAGGAAGGATGCGTGTTGCACGCAATTTTCAGAACTCGCTACAAATGTCTGCATGGTGGCGAAACTGTTTCCTCACGGTTGACACGCGCCATGTTGTTTTTTTTTTTAATTATTTTTTTAACAATTAATCTTACGCGGAATGTACATACATAAGCCAGCTTTTCGGGGAAATTCACAGCACGTTGAATTGGCAAATTATTCTATAATAGGACAGTACAGTAGGGTACGGAATTCTATATACACACGGGGAATCCCCTTGATATGCTAATCGCTAGGGGGCAGCAGTGAGGTCGACATTATATTGTACACGTACGTAACCTGATCGACGCTCGTGAGATTCAATTGAACTTTTAATTATTGACTAAAAGTATGTATTTACACTGAAACCTCTTTTTTACAAGAAAGAAAATATCATCGAGATTAGTTTTCCCTTATTGGTTCCTTGTATGCAAACAAACTGGCCGTGATGCTGAATCGCTGTAGAATTGATCTAAAGTAGTTTACGCGATTCCCTGATGGCGCTATGTCAACGCCTATTTGACCAACGTGCGTTTAAGGGGCGCTTGTCCAGGTCGTCAAACTGCGTGAGATCTGCAGCAGTAGAATTGTGGCGACACGGTTGATAGCTGCTCCCCCTGGTGCAAAAATCTGCGGTCAACTGACTGGGGGGCTAGGATTGCGATGCAAAGCGACGAGCAAATGGACGCCCTCGAAACGTCTTCCTAAAACTTGACTCTCTCGGGATGGGCTCTTCGGATTGGATCGCTTAGACGGGGGCCTCAGTATCTGAAAAAAAAGTTAAAAGTAGACTTAGATGGCTAAAGCATGTGCACTCATTATAACCTCGATTCAACTCGGCAGAATAACACGTCAATATTTTTCTTTTTATCTATGGGTGCGTGCACGGTGAAGCCGTGAAGCTTATTCCAGTCGCTTTCCAACCGGTTTCGAACCAGTGTCGCGTAGAGGTGTTGCAGATTCTTACCACTAAGCGACACTGGTTTTCAAGCGACTGGAACAAGCTTCACTGTGCACGTACCATATAATCTACAGGAGCTTTACGAAATTATATAGTTAGGATACTCGGACATAGCTTTACGATTCGTACTTAAGCAGTCGTGAAGTCACGTGTGCGGAAAGAATGCATTAATTTGCGTAAACTCCGCGATGTGAATTTTGCACACGTGTCTTCGCGACCGCCAAAACAGGATTCGTAAAGCTTCTGCCTTACATGTAGTACCATTACGTGCAATGTAGTCGTACAATTTGGTTTATGAGGAGAAAAAAAATACATTGGAATCAACTTAAATCTATTTTTTGATTATTGTGCTATCTCATTGTTTCAAAATCAGCAAAATTAGAATTTACATTATTGTTATCTTTGCATGGTCCGTGTGAACAAATGCACGAACTGGTATAATTTTGTTTCGATCCACAATCGCTTGTTTATGATCAACGCGGGTACGTTCACGTTGAACTTGTTTCCAGTCGCAAGCAAACAAGTGGCACTTAGTGGAATTGCAGACGCTTACCACTAAGCGACACTGAATCTAGTGGTATTGCAGACGCTTAAGCGACACTTGTTTGTGTTCCAACAAGTCTCCCTTGGTGGTAAGCGTCTGCAATACCACTAAACGACACTTGTTTACTCGCGACTGGAAACAAGTTCAATTAGAGCGCACCCAACTTTAGCATTCTAGATTCAGTTGGCTATATACAACAACATGACAAAGAAATGTGGTATTCAATACTGAAGCCAATCGAGTTAACTATAAAAAGTGTCGATTATCCGGAAAAATTGTATATTTCCTATATCTATAGGCTTTCATTCGCCCCCCTGATAATCGACGCTTTTAAATGTTGTTTTTTTCCGGAAAACTGACGCAAGCACGTATTATGCAAATGCAAAACGTGGAAATGCCAAGCTTTTGCGAGGGGAGGCGCGCGCGCTCTCTTCAACGGGGTTGCGAAGACGGCGCCAGGGGGCAGATAATTAAAAATCAAAGCGGAAAAGGGTAAACAATTGACGCGAGGGGGCGTTAAATCGGACGAAACGCCGGGATTTTCATTAAGATCGTAATGAGCTTCCCTTACCTGTCGTTAGGTGTGGGTGGAACGCTTGATTTGTTGACTGCTGCGTTTATATTCTGGAAACGAAGGGAGTGGTTCCCACACGGGCCAGGTGGCTACCTTGCAGGGTCAGTCGTGATGCGTTCGGGTTAATCGAATTTTCCGTGCCCCATTATCGTACGGCTCGTCCAATTTCGCCAAAACTCGGCTCGATCGAGGGGGTTGGGAAACGGATGTGACGAATTGTTTTCTTCAAATCGACGGAAATATCAGAATGCACGCAGCCCTTGGCGAAATTGAAAGGCGAAGCACTATAGATGCGTGGCGTCGAATTTTTAACTGTTTCTCATCTCGGATTTTTTTTTGTTTTGTTTCGTCTTTTTAATTCGCTCTAGTTTCAGTTCCGAATTTTTCGAGTTGCAACATGGCGGCCGATTTCGTTGGCATTTGGGTGTGGCCGCCATCTTGCGTCGTACTTCTCGGAAACTTCCCGGAATCGTAATTTTTTCAGCGGAGATTCGTTAATAGAGGGCACTTTAACGGTCAGCCCCATTATCTTAATTGTTGCAACGCCAATTAACTCTCGTTTCGAGTACAGGCCCGCATATCCCCCTCGTGGCGGCGCTTTTCGCGACGCTTTCGTTTCCACGTCGGGCTTTTTGCATTGTCTCAAAACGTTCGCATTTTCTTCTTTTTTTTTCTTTCTTTTCTCGTTTCGTCGGTTGTTTCGCGAAAAGCATCCTGGAGTCAGTCAGTCGTTCACTCGTACGTTTTTCCATAAGTCAATCATAGTTTTTAATGGAGATCGGTGTTTTTAGGGGCCGGGGCTTTGCAACCTGGCGCGAACCATTTTCTTCGGACAGTTTAATTGTTTAAATTGCGGTTTTTCCTCCTCGCAGTCGAATGTGAGAATGGGTTTTTGGCCAAACCGGTCGTGGCTCCGCTCTGTCTGCAGCGGTCAGTTCACAAGGGGGCCCCCCCTTCGCAACACCACTCGCCGAAAACGCCGTTTAAAACACCTAGCTCTCACCTGTCAAAACAAATTTGAGCTGTTTTTCTCTCGGCCCCTATAGCTTTTTGCGTGCAGGCGACGCCATCGCAATCCGAACGCACGAGTCTTGCACCGAATCTTTTCCCGTCCACTCTCTCCTCTGGCCGTCTTGACCACTCTTGACCACTCTGCTATTGCTGGGGCGTGTGGTTCACGGTCGGGTGATGCCATGACTTGACCACGGCCGCTTTCGACGGCGGCGACTGCTGGCCACCGGAAGAGACGCCATCTTTGTTTTTCTGTGACATACATATAGGCGGAAGCGTTACATTTATATATATCGCAATATAGATCAAGATGCATCGAAATTCAAGAAACTTTCGCGCAACGATGATCGTGTAAAAAGCGTTTGAATCGAGAAAAAAAAAGTATAGACCATTGATGGTTTGTTGGACTTTTTTTTTTTCGATTTGCACGCTTTTTACCTGTGTCGACCGATGCAATTGCGCTTCCAGAGCATGCTTTAGTGGCTTTTGTGCACTTGGACAAGGTCAACTATGTAATGGTCGTATTGCATGACCGACTACTCATCGTAGAACTAATAACGACTAATAATGCTTGATTTATGGAATTTCTGTTGGACTGTTTCGGTTTGAAATATTTAATTGGCTATAGGATTACAGTAAGTTCACTGTTTAAATAGTGCAAATTGTAGTTATAAGAGCAATGTAACAGCCAATCATGTACGAATTTCCAATATTTGCTATACTGTATGTCTGTCTGAAAGATAAGGTTCTTTAACCCAAAGAAACTGGTTCATGTAACTACTTTCTGTTACACTCTTTAAATTCCTCTTTTCTATATACAAGTAGGTACTTTGGTTTAGCTTCGTTTTTCTATACAAATTCTGTTCAATTACCTGCAACATCATCTGGAATTCGTAATTCTGTAACAAATTTGGGGAAAACAATAAAAGACCGTTCAAGTGCACAGAAGCTGCGGTTCAATTAAACCGAAATTACTATCATTTCCCAATCAATCGATGCAAATGAATAGTTCCTTGAATTTAGATTTGTCTTTATTGGGACATATATAAACAATGCGTATCCATTACTGGACACTGGTCAAGATTTTCAACAGGCATATCATGCGCAGTGATAATTATGTCAGGGGATGGATGAAGATGGAAGGAATAGACCCGGATGATTTAAATATTCGGGTTGAAATCCCTTAGGGGTTTTATTTGAAGTCTGAGATTAGAAGTTTGTGTTGGTAGACGGTAGTTAGTAATAGATTTCAGTGGCTGGTATAGCTTCTATATACACGTTGTAAGTACAGAATGTCTTTATATTTATTTTCTAATTTTTTAAGTTTGCATTTTTTTATCCAAATATAATTATTCCGGGAAACAACTTTTTTGATGATATTCTTGCAATGTAACCATTAAAATATTGTTGGAAAAAATTACGACACAAGCATTAAATCGTTAATTAACAAACTTTGCAGCATTTCATTTTTCTATAAAATGGACGCGCCATACATTTAAAAAATATTCGTGAAAGTTTTAGTATACTATACGTTATAAGGTACTTAAACACCCAAAGTAAGTTTTATAAATTTTTTATAAATTCTGTACTGTGTATTCTTACATTTATTTAGTTGTCAATCAAATAATAACAACTTTCGTCGGACAAGCCATGCAGAAACATTTATTAAGCAAGCACATTTGCAAAAAAGTTATTAGTGAAACAATTGATATTTTATTGCTAATGTTTATTAGAACGGTGCACATGATGTTATTATAGGGATAACAATTTACGTGTCGTTGAATGAAATTAGTTGATTGGAAATTAAAAGCTTAATTGAAAGTATAGATCGAATTCTTAAAAAATTTGGAATGCAATAGGATTCCCTAAGATGACTGGGAACATTGTTAAAAGATAAGTGGAAAAGATATAGAGATTTGAAGGATGATATTAAGAACTATAGCATGAATTTGGTAACAATTACTCGGACCCATAATCTGGAAAGAACCCCTTATAGCCTTCCTTCCCCATCTCATGCCCCCTAAGATCTGCCATGGGGTCACAATCATTGTTGTCAAATGGCGTTAATGTATATACGTAAATGCATTTCGGGAAATTTGGATTATAATAGCAGCCTTTTTGAATGCCCCACTTCACCCATAATGGAAACAAAGCATTGCATTCCGTTTCATATGCGGATAATTTTTTCCCTAATCTAATGATCGTGAGAGTCGGTTAAATTTATTTTTTTCGCGAAAACTGAAACTAAAACAGGTTGTATTGAACATTTTTTGCTGGTCACACTGCCACCTGTTGTAATATCGGATTATAACGTTAACGAACACTTGGCAACTGTATCGGGAATTTTGCCAATAGCGCAGCGTTATTTTTCATTTTGTAACACTTCAAGTAACACTATATATTCGCAAGCTGGACAACATGTGGCTATTTAACATGTTGTTTCTTACATAGTTAAGGCTTTAGTGCATTTTGGGAATATCATTTCATTGCATCAACCATGATCTTTCTGGTTTTTTGTTTAAAGTAATTACGGAATTGATCACGGCAATTTTAAACGCAAAATTTTTCATTTACTTTACCAAACTGTGTTCAAAGTAATAATTTAACGAAGTTTGGTTCATTGCTTTTTTTTTCATTTCCAGGATAATCGAAATGGTCCATTATATGGATAAATAACACTTGCCTCAATTTCCTCTTTAATTCCTCTCAATTTAAATTTTTATGCAACCATTTAGACGAACGCCATTTTGGAACTGCGATAATTTAGTTATAAACGAGCTATTATAATGGGGATCTCCGTGCAACCGCATTGTTTATACACAATATGCATGCGTCACACTTATAATTTGGATGGGGGTGGGGAGGGGTCAAAACGGATTTGCTGCTACTCGTGGAGGAAAGACAGAAGTGGCGTCACGTGACTTCTTTAAGGCAGAAGTTACTTAAAGAGTGAAATCGGCTATACCCATGAACCTGATGCAGATTTCGTCATTACGTCAACATCACGTGATATTTACAAAAATGTATTGGCAAAAAGTGCAGGTAACACGAAATATTAGTCGATGATTCGATAAAAACGTCACGTGCTACCGAATCTGACATAACTCTGCATAAGGTACATGACGGCGCCAACGAGGCTTCCTTTTCTGTGCCAAGTCAGTGCATGGAGAGGTAGTATTAAAATGGCGGATTGTAATATCACCTCTTCTCTTCTAACTTGTATATACGAAAAAAAAAGTGAGGATTGGTGGTCGCTCTATACCGCCAAGGAGACCATGCATCCCATAGATGGCGAGAGCTACCACCATGGCAGACTAGCCGGCCATTATTCTGGAGGCCATAGCAGACGCCATACATGTCCTCTCCAGCCACATATAAGCTGTATTTCCTCCACGCCGCTTCTTTTTAAATTAACGAACGACTACTCATTTGGCATCAATGATTGGTCCGTCCGGGCCAGGCGACAGTGACGTGTTTTGAGAGTGTAGGGGGGGCGTACTCACTGAGGAAGGGGTTCCGGCGCTATGAGCTTCGCTCTGACTGTTTTCCGAATCGCTGCAGGAATCGCTACTTCCTTTCTTACTTCCGTTTCCATTATGCGTTTTCACGTGCTTACTCAAATGATCACTGCGCATAAACCGCTTATTACAAACCGGACAGGCGAAGCGCTTCTCGCCGGTGTGAGTCCGCAGGTGGCGCTGCAGCTCGTCGGAGCGCGTGAAGCGCTTGCCGCAGAAGAGCCAGTTGCAGACGAAGGGCCGCTCACCGGTGTGCCAGCGCAGATGGGCCTTGAGGTGCGACGTCTTGCCGTACACCTTGCCGCAGCCGGGGATGTGGCAGCTGTGGATGTTCTTTTTGCGCAAGTGGGCCCCGGCCGGCCCCAGGCGCTCCGCCTCGTGGCAGTTGGGACAGTCGCAGGTGGCCCGGCCCGTGTACCGTCGCCTGGAGCGCGGCGACGGCACCTGGGGCAGGCTGGGCTGACTCAGGCCGAAGGGCGAGGACACGCCGCCGCCCACGCCACCTTGCGTCGGCAGCATGGACTTGTAGGTGTCCTGCAGAAGGTGCTGGCCGGAAGACAGCAAGTGGGCCTGGTTGGAGGCGGTCAGCGAGTGGCCGAGCGAGTAGTCCGAGCCGGGATAGTTGGCGGAGATCTGCGAGTGCATGCCGGGCACGCCGGTCAGTCCGGAAGCGGCGGAAGACATGTCCAGCCAGGTGCCGGCGCCCGCCGAATGCATGTCCCACCAGGTGCCGCTGTTCAGCGTGTTCACCGACGACACCTCCGTCTTGATGGCGGCGTGCGTGCCGCCGGCCACCGCGTTCATGTTGAACGGCCAGCTCTCGTAAGGGTGCGCGGCCACGCGCGAGTACATGCCCGACATGGTGGACAGGCCGCCGTCGCCGTGCACCTTGCCGTGCAGCAGCGCCGACTGCGTGGTGTCCGTCTGTTGCGTGTTCACCATGGTCGTCGTCGGGTAGAACAGGTCGCCGCCGTACGACGCCGAGCTGCACGACGTCACCGGTCGCTGGTAGTTGGTGTGGTGGAGGCCTGGATTGGCCACGCTGTTGCTCAGGCCGGCCACCCGCTGGGAGCCCAGGGGAATTCCCGACGACTGCGACGTCAGCGTCTGGCCGCCGCCGCCTCCGCCACTCTTCTTCCACGGGTGGAAACCTTTGCCCACTGCGGCGTCGGCCAGTGGTGGAGGGCTCTTACTGGACAACTTGTTGCACTGGGCGGCTAGCATGGCTAGCGGGGTCCCCCCGAGCCTGGGGTGCTCCTGCAAAAGAAAATCAAAGAAGAATGTTAAATACTAAGTCAAAAAAAAAAAACGACAACACGCATTATGCATGAGCATTGCAAAAAGTAAAACATGAACAACGTTCCTAAAACACTTCATGGCCTGCAAATACACTGCATGTCCTGCAGTGTACAGGGTGGCCAATAAAAAGTTAGCCAACTAGGCAATATGCGCCTTAGGGCTTGTGTTTCCGCGAAAGGTGCTAACTTTGAACACAAATTGAAAAATAGGGAATTTTTTTGTATCCTATTTAAGTACACATGTACAAATTTTCATTAAATTCCATTCAAAAATAACCATTTTATGATTTTTATAAAGTTGGCTAACTTTTTTTGGCCCACCCTGTACAGGTTTCATAAATG